>JARLTB010000203.1:5165000-5432500 GCA_030141615.1 Unio pictorum | reverse complement strand
AGGGTATACAGTAGTTAAATTGCTTTATTAAATTGGTGTTAATCATAGAGGATAGAGCGATGTCTCCATGGTTAACTCAAAAAATGGCTATTTTTATTTCTGTTTCAGATTACGCAGATGGCAAATATATTCATTTGTATCATGAGCAGCAAGTTAATATTTCGGTCATCAGAATTTTCTTGGATACACATCATATTAATTCTTGGATACACATAATATTACAGGAAATGTGACCAGGGCTTTAGTATTTCGGATCAGAACATTCATTGCGGAGAGAGATGCCGGGGCTGTTGAGCTTCCGAAACATGCTTTCCAGAAGGAAAACAGCAAATGGATTGACAGTGACAGACTTAAGCAAGCTAAACTTGTAATGACTGAGCAAACATCAAAATACACCAACACAAAGTTAATATACAAGGCACCTGAATTATTTACTGCACATACCTAGGATTACTATCATCTTAGAAAATTCAGCAACTAAAGCAACTTGTTGGGCAAATATTTTCAAGTTATTGACATGTACAAATATCAATTGTAAACACTTAGAACCTTAAACTAAATAGAATACAGAAATTAATAATTGGCTGTGAAACTGCAGGGTACTGATTACTAACTTTCGTTGATTAATATTTAAAATAAACAGAGAAAAGTACAAACAAGACATCATACGGATTCAGGAAACACACTTTAACGATGACATGAACTAATCCTAAAAGAACAATGGGGTACTCGACAGGATATTTCAAATAATTAATAAATGGAAGCAGACCTGACAACGTTTACAAG
This sequence comes from Unio pictorum, assembly GCA_030141615.1. Classification (NCBI taxonomy): domain Eukaryota; kingdom Metazoa; phylum Mollusca; class Bivalvia; order Unionida; family Unionidae; genus Unio; species Unio pictorum. The sequence continues at coordinate 5,431,714 of JARLTB010000203.1, read as the reverse complement.
CGACTGCCTCCCCAGTGCAGTAGCAGGGGTTAAACCTCCACACTAACCATATGAAGCAATATGATATCAATCAGTTATGTTTTATATAGGAATGAAAAATAACAATATTTGGTTGATGTGACCCTGCTGGAAAGAAATCCGAAAATATGGATACATAATAGATGACGATGTCTTGCTTCCCAGGTGAACATGTTATTAAATGCTGAGATTTCAACGCTCGCAACGAACTGTGGGGAAGAAACCAGTCTGACAAATTGGGATAAATATTGAAAAGTGAGTCATGCACGCTAAACTATTAGTGTTAAATAACGGTGTCCGCACTAAAATCAAACTAGTAAATGAAACACTCTCAGCAAAGTATCTTACTATATGCTCACCGAAAATAGCTAACATAGCTGAATGGGAAGTGGATTATGTAAGCACTCTAGAATGGAATCACATCCCAATACTGATAATCATCCTCAATTTTTCAACTTTTAACAGCATCTCAACTAACACCTCTAGCTACAGATATGATGTATCTTACTTGGTTTTGAACTATATGTGAGGGCTTAGATAACACACACTACACGATCAACAAGATATAAATATTTAACAATGACATTATTGAAGCACTATCTTCGCCAGCTGTACTAAGCATCACCAAAGGGGGGCGGCGAGAAGAACTACAGTTACATGTTAGAATTACGAAGGTAAACATGCCATTAAGGAACACAAGGAAGCAATGGACAGATTCAGACATTATAAATTGTCTTCATATGTTTAATACACAAAGATAAGAAAAGACTTAAAGAAGAGCAATTTTCACCGCCAAGCAGGAACTTTTGACCGCTTTCTGCTCATCACTGAGCATAAAGTCAAATGGCAAGCAACTATGGGATAAAATGAAATCACTTTATAAATGGAAAAGCCTCATCTCAATCCACGATATCCCAAAGGATACAGTAAATATATCAGTTAATGTTAGTAAATAAGTTATCATCTAAAGTATCACTTCCTTCTTCAGTTTCTATTTTCACTCCAAAACGGGTTCAAGATAACCCCATTTAATTAGAATAACTTCACCGAAGGCATTAACTATATTAAGGATGTGATATCGCAATTCATCAGGCTCGGACACACAATTTCGCATCGATTGTTAGTAATTACTGCACCACTTCCACTACTCTATTCGACATTACCAAACTTAGAAATATACGATGGTAAAAGGAAGTTAAGCTTAATAAAACCACAGACATCACGTTTTATGAGATGGTCATTCACAATATTTTTAGGGCCCCCGAACTCGGTGGGGAACGAATTGTATTTTTATTTTAGATCAATAATTAAATCATGGCAAAAGCTGATAACTACGAACTGAATAAACCCCTAAACTATCGAAAATATAACCAAAACCATCAGGCCCTGTAATTAAGAACCATATTTAATAATATTACCAACCTAACTTATCCCTTTCTGGCCTCCTGTTTCCGCTTAGTTCTTCAAATTAGAAATAGCACAGCGATTCTGATATTAAAAATTCCGGCAAGACGACAACTTTATATTTTTGGAACAAAGGAAATTACAATTATACCCAGGGATTAAAGATTGCCTTAAAGTGACATCGATGCAACTCGCGTGCTTCTTCCGTTCCCTGCCTTAGTCGGACAGAACAATTAATCACTGTTTGGTGCATACATAAATGCGGAGAGAAGTGAGACTCTAAATCCCTCCTGTAATATAAATTAAGAAACACACCGTGTGTTCAAGAACCAGTCATAAATACCCAAGTGGACTAAATCGAAGTTAATATAATATCAATTAGTCAAAGAGTCTGCTCATATCCGTACAAGTACAATTCGTGTTTTGATTTGGGAGAATAATTCCAGAACCTATAGAATCAACCATTTAAGATGAAAGAACCAGCGAGAAAGACCGCAGACAACAGAAGGAGCTAATTACTAGACAGTCCATGGTGATCAACGCTTTAGCTGAAATCAGGCCAATATTACATCCACAAACAATAATAACATTATTTCCAGCTTCCATTTCTGATACTAGGCAGCAATCACTGATGACACCAACAACCAGTTAAACTCCAAATAGGGCTAAGCCATTTGTAGAATGAGAGATCAGATGACAAACTAAGAAAGAAAAAAAAAGAGGCTCGAGAAAGAACTCTAAAGAGAAGCGCCATAAATGAAATGAGAAAATCTCAACGCCGTAGTAGCGGTATAACCACCTCAAAGTAATACTTCATATATCTTTATATAGTCGAAAGTAGATGGACAAGCATGTGAATAGTCTGGCTGATATTATAAAGGATTTGGCCTCATGAGAATCAGCGGCGCTATCGTTTGTTTTGTTCATTGTTTGCATTGTGCTGAAAACTGCAGGAATGGTTGCAAAAGCCATGAAGCTTACATACCTAGTGATAGCTATGTTGACATGTGTGTCTAAAGCTACACTCAGCCACCTCACTAGACATTAAGAGTTAGCCGCAGATAGAGTTGGTATTTGATCCAAAAGTGCCTGATTATGTATGAATGTCTGATGCTGCGTTTACTGCCCTTTTTGTATATACCGCTTGAATCAGCGTCGTCGTTGTTGTTATTCATGTTTCTGGCATAATCAATATTATCGGAAAATAAATCTACATATACCAGAACAAATTGCACGATCATAAAGAAATGATTTAGGATGTGACATATAGGTGCATAAATATATCATCTAAACTGTCAGCGGGGTTAAGAGATGACGAAATATCAGACAACGACTTTCCTCAATTAGTGTAATGCATTATAGACATCATAAGAATGCAGATCTAACAATGCCACATCTAGAATCCGATGTATAGATTAAAACGGTCCAATGCAAAAACGACCTGACTGGAGCATATCATCGCTAACACAACACCGCCAATTATTACAATGATTTCGGCACTGTTAACATGGCCGGAATTCGAAACTGGTTTTCAATCTCCAATTGAAGCTCCTATTGGTCACTGCTTGAAATTGCACTAAAATTACTTCTTTATTAAAGTTGGCCAAAGAACAGAGAAAGGTCTTTCGGTGGAATAGACGCTAAATAATTTACTGGAATTCACACACAAAAGCACCACTTAAGGATCTGCCGAACCAGTCCCAATCTGGAAAGTTATCAGCACACCAACAGGATTACATAAAAAAACAACTTAATGATGAATTAAGGTTAGAATAAAATCAATGACAAGAAAAGAATCAATGATCGATATGATGGTATACGAGCCAACGCTGAGCGCCGCCATAGAAATATCGACTCCGGACTACAACGTTGACGTACAAAAGTTGCCGATCAGAAATATGCTGCGATGGATTTCGGCAGCACCGATTTGTACTGGATTATCACAAACAATGGGATTTATTTTCTCACCAGAACGTCTTGGCTAAATAGGAGGGCCAGAACACGAGACACTCTTCTTTGATTTAATTGTTAAACTACGTCAGTGGGTAATGTTAAAGATGCATGTAAATAATAGACTAATTGTTTCTCGAGCAGGAACGTACACAGTTCGAACGCTATTTGAACAGTATGTGATTGTCGTTGTGGATGTCGTCATTTAACATCTGGGCATTGTCAATATTAGCTCGAAGTTTTTTTGTAATCAAGTCCGTGACTTAGTCGACGGTAGCTATCCCGAGTCTGGACAAGCAGTAACGCATGTCCAGTAGTGATTTGTTCTTAAAGCTTTTCACCGGATGTCGCGCTGGTTCGTTTGATTGCATTTGGGCCCACTGATGTTGTTTATTTTAAGATGTCATAATCCATAACTGTCACAAATACGTTTTTGTGAAACCAAGACCAAGACGGTAATTTATTGGACACTTATTGACGGACCAACTATAATAGCTCATGTGTTGCTGAAAAACCATTTACGTTCATATTTTACAGATATATTATTGTGTTCGATGCAAGACAGTCAATGTTAGAAAGTGATGAGGGCAACCACATTGAAAAATAACATGTCAGCACTTACAGGTAAGTGCGGCACACAAACATATAAGTTTGTGAGCATTTCTTTTGGAAAGAAAAATGACGATATTGCTAAGGCACTTGTGACAATACCCGGAACGCCATGGACTAAGTATCCGGTGTAAAGATATAGCATTTGTGGACCTGGAACTCGCCTTGATATTAAACTAAACTAAGAAAATAAAAAAATGAAGCAAACTGGCGAATAGCCGAAAAATGCGATTGACCAGGTGTCCCATATTCATAATGTATCGTATAAATATCCGGATCTACATCAGCGACATATCGCGGATGTCAAGTTGATGTATACGCTGAATTCGATAAAAATTAAAACATACGATAATCACTCGCGAATTGATTGATATAATCGGCGATGAAAGGTAAAATAGTGTTAGGAGCTGGCGATTAAACACCTACAATTACATAATGGAGGCTATTTATTATAGTCCAGTTGGATACTGGAGAGGCACAGCAGCAATAATAAATCTCGCAGATGCAGCAGGTAGGTGTCACCGGAGCTCTATCAGTAGATTCCTTGTCATGATATACCATATGACAAATGTAGCAGTTTGATGTCAATACACCCAGCGAGGTTCATGAGGCAGATATCTTGTTTTTATCACATGACGTACATAAACGGCACACACGCAACTAGTAAAAGATGTTGCAAGTAGATACAAGATGTCTGAAACGTTATCAACTAAAAAGACAATTCAAGTTTCAGCAGTGTTTGAACGAATTTATGCACGAGGACCATTTCGTTGGCTACAAGTGCTTCAAGTTAATAAAGACAAAGAATTTGTCAGTGTAGTATCAACGTTGATGCAACAACAACACGCAATCATTGAGCGATTTAAACAAACACTTGCACAGCAAGCAACTCTTTGAATATCAATATGCCTAAATATTATTCACGTTCAGGACAGATCTCGGGGCCCCGAGTGGCCGAGTGATCTAATGCGCTTTCCGTTACGGATCACTGCCATCTCACCTCTGTCTGCGTGGGTTCAAGTCTAAGATTCGGCTAATGTAGTTATGTGAGAAAGCTTGCCAGTAACTTCTCGTGGGTCGGTGGTTCTTTCCGGGGGGGGGGGGGGTTCCCGGGTTCTTCCTCTACCATTATTACTGTCCGCCATGTATAGCCGATCGCGTGCTGAAAAAATGGCGTTAAACCCTAATACAACAACAAAAACAGGACACATCTCGTGAATGGGGTTGCTACGTGACTACCTCATGTGGTATCTGCGCTACACAACGAGGTCAACATCGGTATTAACATAAAGCATTGAAATGCAATTGCGAGAAAACACAAACACGTACCTCGACAAAAAACACCAGATCTGCTACAACAATAAGTGGACAGTAAAGTAACAATGAGGTATTTATGTGAACCAGGTTAACTTGAGGATTTTTCAGCAGAAGCAAATGATCCCGTGTGTGGTGTAACAACACATACAATGTATAGCGTGGTAGGATCTACTACGCAGTCAGAAATATACAGACTTGATTCAAAGGCTCCTCAACCTGGATTTGTACTTGAACATTTACTAGTAATTAATGAAATTACCCAGGTACGACTAGAATGTATTGTTATTGCATACCATAGTGCCCCCCCCCCCCACGACGGGTTGTACGACAACGCTTGTTGTATACGGGAATCACGACGATATCAATAAGAAATAGGTTTTGCTTAGTGTCCTTTCCAGCAATGTCAATATTATATTTTGTATCTATTGGTCGATAACATAGCGAGACGTGCTATGTTGCAAACTTTACCCTTTGAAGCCCAATTAATTTACGCTGACGTAAATGACGAACGTTTGTTTTCCTAAGACACAGATATTAGATCATCAATACGCAATAAGCTCCATTAAGTTAAGTTTCTAAAATTACGGTGCGCAGTATTTTACACTGAATTTGGTCGGGTTGTAAGATGATCAACGATTTCAGTTGTCGCAGTTATTTATTCTGCGATCGACGGTTGTGCAAAACGTTTTCATAGTTCTAACATGGTCGATCATCGATCGGAGGCTCTCCACGATTACCACACAAAATTGTTGCAGTAGATTTTGAAGAAACATTTTTAAAGCATCTTTGGATACTGTACACATCACATCTCAGGTAATTATTCGCAGGATATTTCCTCACCCATTCATGAATGGCTAAAACAATGTGTAGATTATTACGAGGAGATAACTGCTTATCATCGAGCACTTGATCCAGAATTAAAAGAGCTTAATAAATTAATCAGATTACAGCCGAATAAAACACAGTGCGAAATAATGCGAGAAAAATTTAAGAAACTTCCATAAACGATTTATGCGATACATGAAAACAAACGATTCGATAGTGGCAAGTAGAAAGATACACTTTTGCGTATGTGTTTCATTTAGAGAAATACTTAATAAGGTATGTTGATAGATTAAACCGCAATGCTTTTTGTGTTGTATTGGCATTTAACAGTTATATATTTGTGTTTAATATATGAGGGCCTACTACAGGACGTTGATTATACGTGTTCTTTACTTGTGCATTGTGCATCGTGAGCGATGAGCTGTCCATTTTTATTTAAGATGGTGTAAATTAGGTGATCATCATCAAGCAGGATATATGTTTTCTTGATTTTCACTCCTACAACGATACCGCATTATTGACTTCACTCATTAAGTGATATTGAATAATAATGTTTAAGAGTTATGCAATAACAATGAGACAAACATGTAGTGCTTTAAATGATCACGTGCAAATTAGACTGAAGTGACTTTGACGAAACTAATCTTCGGTTTTCAGGAACAATGAAGTTTCCGACCAAACACATTTACAGCAAGTGACGCAATAGAAAAGTGAAGTTTTTAAGTGAATATTAACACGTACATTACATATGTTCAGCACGAAGAAAGACAATCTACCATGCTGTTGATATTGTAGATTCTATACATGTGAAACAACAACATTAATGGATCAATCGCATCAAAACAAGAATGTTTGAAAAAGAAACTCGGAACTGGATTTCACAATTATATTTGTGCGAAAACCAGATCATATTTTTGGTGTGTACTGATTACAGAAAGGTCAACAATGTCACAAAAAATGTCATTTTAAATACAAATAATCGACGATAGCATTAAAGCAAATGGAAATGCAAAATGACCTTTTGAAATTCCACCCAAGAAAAGAGGAAATGACACCTCAGCACTCGTAATTCGCGTAAACCTTACCAATACAGAGTGGTTAAATGAGCATGATAGCATCTGATATAGATAATCATAACACATCGATGACGGCATAATATACAACAATACCATGAAAACTCCTTTGGAACCCATTCGATTGTTCTTTGATCGACTCAGTGATGTACATTTTACAATTAATTTAATTAAAAATTGTGCCTTGCTTGTGTTCATTTTAGCACGATTGTGGGACACGGTCAAGTTAAGGATAAGGCTAACTCTGTCAATCAGTAAAAAGCAACTAATGTGATGTTTGGTATTGCTGGATACTATCAACAAATATCTTCTGACATCAGCTTATGCTGGAGAAAACCATTCGAATAAGCAGTTGTTAGGATATATATATATATATATATATATATATATATATATATATATATATATATATATATATATATATATATATATATATATATATATATATATATATAATATTCTGCATATGTTGCATATATTATTATCATTTTTGTATATTGATACAAATATTGACGATTCAATTGGCAGCATATTTTGATTGGGCAGTTGATTCTTACATGCACATTTTCCCCAGACCTGTGGCGAGCAATTTCCGATAACATGGTTATGCATTCAATGTTCGTTTTCGTAGCTTAGCCGATGGCTTTGCTAATCTCTTATGATGAAAATAATCATGTTAGCTCTTTGCTGCTTTATGGAAACAAATAGAAGCCACATAGCCACTATTGTGAAGAGGCACTGTCAAATTTTGCTATATAGATGCACACTTCATAAAGAGAGAGAGAGAGAGAGAGAGAGAGAGAGAGAGAGAGAGAGAGAGAGAGAGAGAGAGAGAGAGTCCTTAGTCATCTAGCTTTCACTCAGGCTTAAATTCAGATCTATGGCATGCCTACATCTGCCAGTAATTTATTTTGATCTTTGAGACTCGAGACAATATTTATATATTCATTTAGTTGTATTACTTTGGTTTATTTTCATGTGTCTATCGATACGATCAAAGTATAAGATTGCTTATTGAACCAGTACTAATTTGGCGAGTGTCGTGTGGATTCATTCATATTTCTGTAAAACTATAAAGTATAGAGTTAGGTCAATATTGAAGAATAATTAAATTTCCATCAAGGAGCAAAAATGCACGTTATGAATTCATACAATGACATTCCTAAATATCACCTTGTTTACAATTCTGAATACTGAGTTGATAAAGACGAAACCTTGATCTAATTTTGTGATCTTAGGTCAACCATTTGCGCATTGTTGTTTTCTTTGCTACAGAGTTTGTAACTAAATTCGTCTATGACACGTCCCTACTTGTGTAAGGTTGTCTATATTTGCTGCTCGACCTCACGACATCTTCGATTAGATAACTGGAAAGCGATTTTATGCAACTGGAAAGTTTCCTGATTGGTTTTCTTGAAGAGCCAATCGGGCTTAGTTTCAAATAAAGCACGTATTAACACGCCTACCACTGATACATTTCAGGGTATAAAATATGAGTGTAAGGTCCAGTGCTTCACTGTTTAAAGCGATTTGTGCACTGAAGATTGTGTTGGTATGATATAACACGTGCTGTTGAAGAGACGTTTAGCTATGTATCTTTACAGAAAGACCATCATACTACTCCTAATTGTGAGTATCATTAACCCAGAACTTTCTTTAATAAAACTTGAGCATACTAAAATATTTTCTTTCACAGTGTTAAGTATATTATTAGTTTGATTACTGATTTTTACCACTATAGATATATATGTTATTTATGACTCCAATGCAGCTTGTATATTGTTTTCAAATCGTTTCAGGATATTAAAATATACACGTTTCTCTTTATAACCTTTCATTAGAATAAATAATAATACAAACAACAAAATTGTCCGAATAATCCATTTTGCCTTGGAGTGTAGCGGTATGTGTCTCTTTCCGAAATGCAATGGAGGATCATCAATTGTCAAGTAAACCGATTACATTATGTCTTGGAACAAGTGATGTAAGACGATGCACGACAGTCTCATTGATCACAGAGGACTATTTTTTTTTCCCTTTATCCTAGGTATTCTAACTATTAAACTCTTTTTGTATACACTGTGTTTAAATTAAGATGAAAAAGTGTTTTAAAAAGATGAAAACCAATCAGGTGTTAACTACCATTCGACTCTTTGTGTTGAATTTACAATGTAAGATGGGGAAGACAGTGTTTAGGTGGCAGTTAAGCGTTTTGGTTCCTGTGACCCTGTGTTACATTTACAAACTAATCCCTGAAGTAACAGTCTTGTATCATATTGACAGCGTTTTAACAAGTATAAAAGCATAGTTCAACATAAAATGTCGTTGAATTCCCGCTAATGACTATACAATAACCTAGTAAGCATGAAGCATTGAATGGATACTGAATCAAACACTAAAGGAAATACAATTGCAAAGACGTTGATATATGTCTTATGAATTAAACCATAAGGAACGTTTTTGAAGGTGGACATATGGTAGTCAGGTTGCATACTTCATCCAAAATCACCCATATTCGATTTAAAGAGCCTACCGTCTATTATTTGAATCGTATTTTGGGTAATTTACTATAATAATTGTTATCACTAACACTTAATTCGTCTCTGATAATATGAAATACTAGTCAAGTAAATGAATTTCATTCCCAACTCATGATAAAATATAAGCAAGCCATCTGAAGCATTTTACAAAACATTTGTTTATCTTCAAGATATACGTGCAGTCCTCTATGTTTGATTATTGTTATGCTCATGCTGCCTTTTGTATAGCCAATGCTGTAATACCACATATAGCTTCAATTACGCACAGTGTGTAGCTACTATAGTCTCCCGTAGTGAACTAGCAGGAGATGTGAAACTAATTGCCACTACCTTCACTTGTGCCATTGCACACCATTAACACACCTAATTAGCTGTTAGGGTTGAGTGTGTGTTGGGTCTATTCCCCCTCACCCAGGGTCCTCTATTCAGGTCGATGGTTATTTAATAGCAACCCCGACATGACGACCAAATTAGTACTCCTTGAATACATAAATGCATGGGGGAAGCGGATACATCCCTCCCCCAACCAGGAGTAATTAAATATCCAGTTTTGCTGGAAATTTAAAACAGTGATACATGCGACTAGCGGGCGATACAGCACTATAATTCAACTTCATCATCATCAACTAGCAAGAGACGAGGCTAAGGCACCAGTAAAGTTAAACTAAATACGTCAGAATATATCCATTATAAACAACATTACCTTAATCCGAAGTTAAATTAAATACGTGTGAATATATCCATTATAAACAACATTATCTTAATCCGAAGTTAAATTAAATATCCAATCCCCATTTGGCACCAATACGTTTTATGTTACTAGTACTGTTGGAATTAAATCATTCATCTGAATTAATATCGGGCTAAGGTATGTAGATATAAGGTGATATAATAATAATAATAATAATAATAATAATAATAATAATAATAATAATAATAATACTATATATATATATATATATATATATATATATATATATATATATATATATATATATATATATATATATATATATATATATATATATATATATATATATCCATTACCTTATTTATCATAAAAGTAGATTCTGAAATCTTTAAAATTTCAGCCTGCTGTAGCAGCAAGCCGTTTGCTGTCCAATCGGATTGAAAGATCAACGCGTAAGTCTTCAGACCCCATTCGTAGTGTAGATGATGCAAGTAGAACATCAACAAAGTTTCAAAACTGTCGCTTGTTCTCTGTCAACAGTAAATTTTAGAGAAACATGTCATTTCATTTCTAAATCAGATAAATACGGTATTAACTCTCGTTAATAATATTTTCAAAAACATGAGAAGTGTCATAGCTATTTCCGGACATCATCCACATTTCTGTATGAATTATAACATATTCATATCGGTATATCTTAAAACAATTTGCCACAAGCAAGGAATTGCATGTAGATCTCACCATCCTCCTCAGCGTCGTTCTAGTTTGAAAATTATATTCGAACTTTGATCAGCAACATTAATATCGATCTAAAAGATTCTTAATTAGGTCAGCCAATTTCATGAATACTATGTTAGGAATATATCAGAATTTAATAAGTCAAATGTATTTTTGTCTGTCTTCAAACATTTGTAAGAAGACTTTAGCACAGCAATCATCATTCGGAAAATAGTCGGTGACACCCAAATTAAAATGAATGGTAGAACTAGTTATATGCCCATCTGGAATTGATTTTTAAATTTCGGGGACAACCAGACGTATAATTTATAAAATATAATGATATATGACGAAAAGTATAAAAAACAAGTGCTTTGTTTTCTTTGTATTTGTACTTATTCTAAATTTAAATTTGTTTAGGTATAGAGTTGGCCAGATCTAAAATGAACATAAGGTTTGAAAGCTCTAAGCTCGTTGCATTGTCAAGAATTATTCATTTAGATGTAAAATTGTAAATAATGTTCTTGCATAATTTTGGAGGGATATATGAATGCCATTGTGTTTTCTGAGTCTTTTGTTCTCATGTTTACGCTGGATTGGTAGACGTAAAAGAAAACTAAAAGATATTGTAGGAAAATGGTTTTATGTACAATTATCTTTGAAAATCTCACAATCTTTGATTCTGTAAATAGACATCATGAACATTCGGCTTACCGGATCAGGAAGCTCAAGTAACCAAGGAATGGTGGAAATTCAAGGTCCAAACGGCACGTGGGGAACAGTTTGTGATGACAATTTTGATGCAAATGATGCACACGTTGTTTGCAGGATGCTTGGATTCAATAGCATGTATGAATTTGTATGTATAATACCAAATAGATATCTCCTTTTCTCATGCAATCAGTATTCGGGAAATGTGCTTCTAAATGAAACAGACATTTAAATTATATAATATAGAAATACCAACACAAATCATGCCTTAATTGAAAGCTGTATCCCTAGTTATGAATATATAAGGCATGTTTTTCGTCAGTTATTTGTCCTATTTTTCGTCAACCTGTGGGTTTTCATCATATAAGTTATCCACAATGGTTTCTTTTGTTTGATGGAAACACAACAGTATTAGATGCTCCATAATGGTCACTGTTTTGTACACTTATTGTAATTATATTCTTCGGTGGTGGGGTAATTATCTTGTATGAAGAAACGGGTTTATTAAGCGAGTAATCGTTTTTGTCATTAACTAAGCTTTATTTTTGAAAATTTATTATAATCTCTGTCACAGCCACACTACAATATTATAACTAACACGGTAGAAAGGTGAACATTTAAATTTTGAATGTCTTACAAAGCGCCGGTCAGCAACGCCGACATCCTAAAGAAATGAACAACTCAAATTAAAATGTAAAACAATTTAATCAGAATTAATAATAAATAAAATATTAAAACATTTTTTAACCAATTACACTCCACTCCTAAATCAGCACATTAATGTGGCCTATTACAAATGCTTTCTTTATTCTATCATATAAGAAATAATGTACTGCCCTCATCCTGTGCCGCTCCTAATACTATTCTACCTATTCTTTACCCTTCCTGTACTCCTTGTACTCCGTTACGCCATGTACTATTCTCGTACTCTCCTCCCTCTTTAAGCGTTTAGTTCCGTGTGTACGTGCACCATGAAAGCCTCCAGTAGAAGCTTTTTTTCATTACTAGTTCAATTCCTCTCTTCCGCTTTTACTAGTCTCTCGCTCGAAGTTGTTCTTTCCCTACAATACTTTTTTATAATTATTATATCCGCCGCTTTTTTCAAAAGGTCAGGAACCACTGAGTAAGTTCACCCAGATATTGTCCAGTTGTTAAATTGGACCTATCTCTGTCTGATACATTAGCTTCTCTTACTGGTAGGTGTGTAAATTCCTCCGATTCCGATTGGCTGATACGCCTTGTTTGATGTTCGCGGTGCTTTACGCCACTTTTTCACAGGTATCAGTGAACGCAGACAAGCCGATTCAGCCACCTTAATTCTGAATAAACACATAGCCGGTCAACCGTTGTTTGTGTCACAAATTCTTCAGTCAACTGTCATAAACCTCTTACTAACCCTTAGGAAGCAAGAAAGTTACAATTCGAGTTCGTGTAGTCTTGCGCACAATGTATTATGAAGAGCCAAGGAGTGGTCATTTAAAGCTGCTAAGGATAATACGGCATTACTACAACAAATCCAGTAAGAAAATCATATAGGAAGAAACTTAAACTAAGAGGATACAAATTATAAGGAAGAAGGAGAAACAAAATGGCAGGGTGTAGGATAGAAAACGTGAAAGATCTGAGGAACCTTGACAACAGTTTCAAGGTCACACGCATCGAACAGGAAGTTACTTGCAATGTGATTAAAAAGAAGGTGCCGAATTTCTGGACATTTCACAAATTCCCAGAGACGATTTCCCAAGCACAACAAAGGTTCTGATAGCAAATAAAGTAAAGGATCCGGATAACATCAAGAAACTCTACTCCCTAAATCCCACGGGGTATAAAGGGTATATGATACAACCTACAGGAAAACACCCTATCGTACCATATGGGGAAATGATAATATCGAAAGCGGTTTTAACTGTGGAACAACCAACTACCATACTTCAAAAATAGAACAGGAGAGTTGAGTGCATATGATATTCCTCTAGAGATACCATTAGAAGCAGTGGTTAAGCACTTTGAGGACAAATTCGCCGTGAAGGTCATTTCATATAGAATAGCCACCATCCCGAGAACAACAATCAACGACGGCATGAGAATCCTAGAATCAGAGAAAACAGAACTAAAAAAAAGCTATAAAGAGGTCATATTTTATGCATGGTTTCCTTGCGAAAACTTGGTACAAACGATGCATTTACGATCAAAAATATAACTGCTCTAATCAAACGAGACATAACCCCTTCGAATGTCCCCTAAATAATGATGCGCAAAGAGGAAGAGTACACCAACAAAAAAATCAACAAGAAGAAGACCAGGGAATACTAGAGAAACAGCGACAAATACAAAAGAAGAACAAACCAATCTCCCCAAAACAAGGACAAAATCACACAAAAGCATTACGATAACCAATCAACAACAACAAAAAATAAGACCCAAGGCAATAATACCAACAAGAGAAATGTAAACAACCTAACTGAGAGAGAGAGAGAGAGAGAGAGAGAGAGAGAGAGAGAGAGAGAGAGAGAGAGAGAGAGAGAGAGAGAGAGGATACGGAGGAAAGATAAAAGAAGAAGGGAACGGTAAAGACAAGAAGAAGAAACCTACAACATGGCACAAGACGTCTTTCTTCATGACAACGAATATATATATATATATATATATATATATATATATATATATATATATAAATGTATTTTAAAACTTAAAAATTTGTTTTCTTCTAGAAACTAGAAATAAAATAAAACAAAATTTATCATATAACAAACACCAAATATAAGGACAGGAGGGAATCTCCATATGGTCTGAAAAGATCACCGGGAGAGACCATCAACACCACCAAAAAAAGAAAGGTACAATTAAAGATGGAATCTTTCAGAAATATTTTCCTCACAAGTCCGTGTACATTTCCCAAATCTGCCGTATTCAGTAAGTGCTCTCTGGCTTTAAAGTTTATTTCAGGTTTGTCCTATTACATGTTATCCAGGTTTTATATCTTATGGCTCAACACATCTTCATCATATTACTGTCTTGGCTCAAACGTGCTTGTCGAAAAATTATTATCGTTTTGTACCTCCCTCTATAATCATCTTTATTAATCATTTATGTGGATACTATAGGCACACAGGGATTTTATAGGTGTTACTTACGCATGTTGATATGCTTTACTTACTTTCATTTTACTTCCGTCGTCTTTCAGAATGTTTCTATAATATGTAATGATAAATAAAGAAAAACAGACCACATACATCTGACTTATCTTTTTAAATTTTGAAATCAAATTCATCTAGAGTATCTAGACAGCATCTATATTTACATTTTCCTTCAGTAATGCAACCGCATACCAAAGCGCTTACTTTGGCCAAGGATCGGGACCGATTTGGCTGGATGATCTATCATGCAATGGCAGTGAAACAGACCTCGATCAATGCGGTTCTGCAGGATGGGGAACGCACAACTGTCAACATAGTGAGGATGCAGGAGTATATTGCTCTTTTGGTAAGTAGTACGAAGCAGTTACGTTTCAAGAAATAAATATACCCCAATTAAGCACTTCGAACAATATATGCTACAAGATGACACGAGTCTCCCTTACAAAATTAAAATCCCACCTTGTTGTATTCTTATTATTCTCGTGATGAATTTAATCTCGCTATTTTCTTGTTTTCATCACTATGCTTGAGCTAGTATTGTATATGAATTAGTAAACTGAGCCATTTGTCTACACCAGCACCGTAATCAACCGGCATCGTACTAATCCCAGAAACTGAATGTAGTACGTTGCAATGGAAACAGCTTGTAATTAATGATAAATTTCAGGAAAATACATTGGATTTAGCTTATGACTTAAATATGATTGTCAATAGAAAATAATTCCACTTTATGAGTAAAATATTTAAACATTTTCTTGTGCACTATAGTTTTCTTAGATTGTATTTCTATTAAATTGTTGTGACGGCAAAAGCCTTCAAGTTGAAAGAAGCATTTTTAATTTATCTTTTTTTTTAATTATGTGCCAGTGCTGTTAACGGCTTAATACTATGTTAAAGTGATGACGTTCCAAAATTATTCAATAGTGTATGATTGTGAAGGGGTAGTGTGTGTGTGTGTGTGTGTGTGTGTGTGTGTGTGTGTGTGTGTGTGTGTGTGTGTGTGTGTGTAGTTAATTTTGATTTTAACAGTTTTAGTCAAATCGCTACGATATCTGCAGTGTGGCAGTTTATCATGCCGCAGACATGTAACATCATGTCACACCTAGTTACAGTACCCTGACACCTGGTCGTCAGTCCTAAAACTAACCTCTTAATGCTGAGGCTACGCGGGGCAGTTGCTAGCATACTTTGTATACGCCTATAGTACGACTCGCCCAGAGTTCGAACCCGGAATCTTCCGCATCCGAGTCGGACGCTGTAACTCCTTAGGCTTCCGAAGCGGTACTGTTAACTTTTATAAATTTGTGTACTAATACATAATACTTCAGCCCGAGTAATTTGGGATATTAATGACTCTCTTCGTGCGAAAACGAAAAGGTTTCTTCGTGCACAGATGTTTGGGGATAATTGATTTAGTTAGATGTTTGAGGGGTTTTGGTACTGTGTAATCATCAAAGATCGGTAGTATCTGACCGACTCCAGACCGTAACATCTTTTAACAAACAATTTTAATAATTGTCAAGATACCTTTTATTATTGTGGTTATTTATTTTCTATCCTGAGACATTTACGTGTGCACGGTACAAGAAGCTAAGAATCGAGTTTGGTAACAAAAGCTGCACCAATATTTTGACTTCTGTTTGCAAACAATGCTCAGATTGCATGGGTGACGCTGAATAGATAATATAAACTTGGTCATATAAGCTAGGTCAAGTTCAACTTAAGTAATTTAATTGCACAATAATTGTTTTCAGTAACTTAATACCTGAGAGAGAGAGAGAGAGAGAGAGAGAGAGAGAGAGAGAGAGAGAGAGAGAGAGAGAGAGAGAGAGAGAGAGAGAGAGAGAGAGCAGAAGAAAATGAATTAGGCCTAACTGTATACATACAATACATACAATTCTGAATAACCTGCATCCGAGTAGATCATTTCCTTACATAAAGGTGAAGTAACTCCAAAGAAGATAGCGTCACTGTGCCAATACCACTTTTATTAACGCTATAACGGTATTGATTTGTTTAACAAAATAAATTCATTCGAAAAGAATTTTAAATTTACTTTTCAGATAATAATGGCATACGTCTAGCTGGTTCCCGAAGCAAAGCGGAGGGTAGAGTTGAAATTATTGGTCCAGATGGAACATGGGGAACCGTATGTGATGACGCCTTCGATGCAAACGATGCTATAGTTATTTGTAGAATGCTTGGATTTAGCACGACGTAAGTAATGCGTGTTCGTTTCACCTACGAATTATATTTTTGATCCACAAACATTGTGTCAAGATAAATACCGACAAGCGAAATGATTAGTTCTTTCAAAGACAGCAAAATATTTTGTTTTGAAAAAACAAATATGACTATGTTGTATAACGGAACAGAATACACAAGTAATAAGGAAATAAATCAGTAATTCTGTTTTAAGGTAATGAAAGGAAAATCGCAGATCTTTTTTATATTATCAAATCCTTGGAGAATCCAACTGACTTGTTATTCTAATATTGCGTGACTCGGATATAAAATATACTCTCTATTAACTACTAACCCATAACAAAAAAGGCTTCACTCCCTTTGATTAACCATATATATATATATATATATATATATATATATATATATATATATATATATATATATATATATATATATATAGATATAGATATAGATATATATATATATATATATATATATATATATATATATATATATATATATATATATATAGAGAGAGAGAGAGAGAGAGAGAGAGAGAGAGAGAGAGAGAGAGATTTTACCTCTTAAAAACACATAACTAGTTTCCATGGAATCATAAGGTTTTTACTAATTTACCAGATCGTATATTAAAGCATATCTACTATCTCGCAATTCCAGCCTTTCTAAGCGTATGTTTCGGCTAAAAGTGTTGTTGTTGTAGGGTTTAACGCTAGTTTTCAGCACACATTAACCGAATCTTAGACTCGAACCCAGGCAGACAGAGGTGAGATGGCAGTGATCCGTAACGGTGAGCGCTTTAGACCATTCGGCCACTAGGGGCTCCGGCTAAAAGTGTTAAAAGTATCAAGAAATGTGGTAAGATTTATCGCTTCTTAGATGGAATGGCGCGATAAATGTCAAACGTCCGTATATGAATAAGCTATTTCTATCATTCGTGCAGAAAGAACACTAATTAGAGACCTTTCAAAACCGATTCTTTGTGTCCTTTCCCTAATTGACGAATTATATACAGTTTGCTGACAAAGTAGCATATTTCAACTATATTTCGGTAAAATTCTTACTCGGCTATGTCAGTAGTATTACATGCTGTAAGGTCGTTTATGCAGTTATTAGAGATCTTTGTTTTTGTTTTATAAAAAGCGTAATCTTCTCAATATATTTGCGGTACACTTGACTGGTTTCTCCTGAATAGACGTCTGGCTTATAATGAATCGGACTACATGCAACCGCAGCCCCGTCGTCGTCTACAGTACTGTAACATCCGTTATCGTCTTTACCTCAGTGGTCAATACATTCTTGCAATGGACCAAGTTAGATCTTGCGAGTTGCTACAGTGATCTGTGTTCTCTATATGACTTCTCCTGGCTTCCAGAAAGAGATAGCTCTCAATTGCATTGTTCCATCTTCTGCAATTATTCTAAGGTCTTACATTTTCGGCACCTGCTTCGAAACACGACTGGTCTGAATCCAATACCGGTTTGTAAGACAAACAGCTTTCGTCCACGGCAACTCTTCAGTTATGATTGATCTGTTCCATTTCCTGATAATAACGATTTTCAGTTAACATCCAGCAATACTTGTGTCTCCCTCTTGTCAGGACCTTAGTCTCTAGTTCATTTTCCTTCACTGCTGGAATCACCAGCTTTGTTATCTGCATCGCATATATCGGCTGTGTTACCCTGTTCTTCTAAGCTTAAAAGGTACATCTCACAGGTCCTGCATCCAATATTCAATCCAACGAAGTCTATGAAGTAGCCAGTCTTCCGCTCATCTATCAAAAACGTATTTCTGCTGTTACTGCTGAAGTGTTGGCCTCTTCAGTCTTAGCCATTGTTGACAATATACACCGCTCCCTCGATAACTCGCGCCCTGATAACTCGCGAACCCGCTTATAACGCGGTGTCCGGCGTGGATCCCGTTTTTTTTAAAGAAAATATTTTTTAAAAATGAAGAAAATCGTGATCAGAACTGATGAATGAAACCTTGATATATCGCCCGTTTTATCGTCGAAAATGACGGTTAGTGCCCAAAAAGTTAGAATTAACATCGTGAAATTTTCAGGTTTTAATAAGGAATCACATATCTTGTTAGATTTTATCGGAAAAAATATTTTCTCAGTTCACTGTAAATAATAATACTGTTTATGTATACGGGAAATTAGTGTTTTAATCTTTTCATTGTGTTGCAGTGTAAGCAGTATAATCGTTGCATGTTCTCTTCTATTCAAACATGAAAAGAGTCAATTGACCGTCACATCGATGCCCGCGAGCACATCTGTGAGAACCTAATTAACTGCAGGCTGCGTTTTGATCGACGACTTGGGGAAGTGTTTGTTGCATTGTAAAACTCAATTAAAATAGACCTGCTTTGTTTTATAAGGCGGTCTTTTGTATCAAATCAGGTAAAAGACGCACAATACAAAAGTTCAAAGGAATGCAAATCCTACATGCATAAACTCTTGTGGTCAATATCGTGTCTCAACATCGATCAATTTAGTTGGACCAATCGAACATGGTTTCAAATAGTATGTACTTATTGTCATTAAAGTATATATTAATCAGTAATTTATCCTAATCATTTGTAAATGTGATCATGGAGAGCAAGGGAATCAAGCGAAAGGCGTACTCGGTGAATGAAAAGCTTACTGTCATAGAGAGGGTTCGTAATGGTGAATCAAGATCAAAAGTTTGTAGTGAACTTAAACTTGCCGAGTCGACACTCAGAGGTTGGCTCAAGGATGAGCAGAAATTTCGGGATTATTTGCATGAAGTTGATTCTGATGATGGATTTAAACGGAAACGGGCACGCACTGCAAACGACACAGAATTAGATGATGCTGTGTACACCTTGTTCACACAACAACGTAAACAAAGTGTTCAGATTTCGGGAACAATTCTCAAGGTCCAGGCATAGAAAATGGCAAAAACTATGGATAATGAATCAGATTTCATGGCAAGCCATGGATGGCTTTGGAGATTCCAGCGCCGACATGGATATACAGACGACCAAGTTTATAATTGTGATGAGGCTGGTCTATGCTATCGGATGATTTAAATATTTTTTATATATTTTTTTTTACATGTCTGACGTTTAGACCCATTAAATTCATGGTTGGTAATGGTTTATCTTTGTAATGTTTTTTTTTTTTTACATTTTACTCTATCTATCTATCTAATCAATCTATCTATGTATCTATTTAGTGATAGCAGAATTTTACGTTTTAGATCAACACAAGTTTCGACGTTGTCGTTTTTCGATATGAATGTAATCTTTTTTGATAAAATAAATCTTGATTAATTTTGAACAAACAATAAAACTAGAATGCATCCAAATCAATACAAAAAGCAGTGACGTAATACACAATGTGTTTAGCGATACACATGTTAAGAGTACTGATACCTCGTGGAATAATGTTTGTTTTTACGCTCTTTTCAAGATATTTTATCCAGAAATTAAAGGTAATTTATAAAGAAAAACGAACAACACCTTTATAAAGAAATATTTATTCACAGTTATTTTCAGCACGATTATAAAACGAGTATTTAACAATGCACCCTCCCCCTTTCGCCTATCTGTCGATCTCCCATCTCTTTATTAGTTTTTTTATAGGTCCCTCGGTAACTCGCGCCCTCGCTTATAGTGCGGTCGATGTTTTTGGACCCCGTTGTGCGCGAGTTATCGAGGGAGCGGTGTACAAAGTAGTATAACTTTTTTGTCAATTGCTCTGTGATCGTTGGAAGGGGTCACGTTTGAAATATACATACGATTTTAATATGTGAATATTTTCTTTCTAAGCACACATCCCGCATAATTTAGTCGAGACAGAGTTGTCTGAAATTAAAAGCCACCTCCATGTCAGTGACTTCCAACTATTTGGAGTACATCACTTCAAAAGTCCTAGATAAGTTTTTATATGCGTGCCCCTCAATGAATTCCTCGTCAAGAAGGCTAAACTCCAAATTTCGTTCTATCCCAGCATTTTACCTATTTGGTTATGCAACTCAAGTGCATATGAGTATTGTTGTCGACCTCAAGTCCATGTCACTGAAAACCTTATCTCTTCAAAGTAATGTGTGCCTCTTTAAATCGCTAGCTGACATCATCGTCTTTCGGCGCCTATTTGTAACCACTATATATATCCACTCTGGGACTTATTACCATCAATAACATTAAGAGTCATGTGATAACTATTGTTTTGCAACATTGACCTCAGAGCTGTTTTCCCCTTTAAGAGCGTATAACAACAACAAATCTGACAACATTAATGGGTTCCTCAACAGCTTTGTAGTTATACCATGACTCCATTTGACCTCGACAGGCATGGATATTTTGGGTGAGCATACACTTTCAACACTTTTGTTGGCTAAAAATTGGAATGTAAGGCTGGATATTGCAAGGTAATGGGTGTGTTCTTAATGCGTTATAATTCGGAATTACCAAAGAAGCATAGTCTTCTTTAACTATTACCTTCTCACAAAAAAAGACACTAGTGGAATTTAAGACATTAAGGTGTCATAACCTTTTTAAAGGTTACATAATCAATGATAACTGTAATAGCGATATGAAGAGATACCCAGTTTCAGTGGAGAAAAAAAATAAAAAAATTAAACATATTATGCAGCTTAATTAAGTCCTAAACAACAGCAGCAGCAACAACAACAGCATCAATGTAATAATAATAATAATAATATAAATAATAATAATAATAATGAGGATTAGGAGAAAAATACTACTACTACTACAACTACTTCTACTACTTGTTCCAGTACTACTAATAATAATGTGGATTAGGAGACAGAATACTACTACTGTTACATCTACTACTACTACTACTAATTGAGCAGGAAGAGGACAATTAATACAACCGTCATGTAATTCTAGGTTGCTGATTGTGTTTGGGAAAAATATGAACGAGTTTTTCGGATGGATATACTGCACGACTTCGGGAGTGCATTATATCCATCCGAGGAAACGAAAATTGAATTTTAAGAAAATTTATCTTACGTAGGTAAAGAGTTGACGGAGATTAACAATGTCAACTGTACATAGTTATACGTAAAACGTTCACGGTGAAGACATGCATGCAGATATCATGCTTTACGATAGATTGAGAATGAGAACACATGTTTTAGTATATTTAACATTTTCAGAAATGCCAAAGCATATCAAAGTGCAAGATATGGACAAGGTTCCGGTCCCATTTACCTCGATGAGTTAAGATGCACTGGATATGAATCAAACCTTACATTATGCAATTCGTCTGGTTGGGGTAGACATGATTGCAGCCATAGCGAAGATGCCAGTGTATCCTGCTATAGTGGTAAGATAGTTTATCCTGATATGGTGCTAAGATCATGGAGTCATAGCACATATTCAATTTTGTAAGTTGCTGATACTGTCGTCACATAATATTCTGTAATAACAAACACTTCATAAATGCACATTAATAATTACATCTAGCATTGATGCACACAGTGCTATAAAGCAATTTTGGCTGATAAGTCAATAAATGGATTTGTTTTAAAAACTTTGACTATAGTTAATATTTACGGACAACATTGTTTCTTTCTCCTCTCATAGCTCAAATCTTAATTGATGGCAGAAATATATACTTTCCTTTCCATTACGGACAACGATCCTAATCATTAGCATGCTGGTGCTCTTAACATACATAGTAAAATCTAGTTTTTGAGCTTCGTCATCAATCGTTCTTCTTTAAATAATCTACTGAAGACTCAATAAATTAACAGTCTTGTTCCTTACATCTTCAATGTCTATCACAAAATAATAGAACATTGTGTAGATTTATAATAAACCAAGATCATCTAAAACGATATGGTGCGAAATTAAACATCAATATTTTATATGAGTCACTCTCTTGTATGATGTCAATATGTTGGTGATATTTGCATTACGATTGAATGTTTAATCGCGACACACACACACACACACACACACACACACACACACACACACACACACACATATACACACACACAAATATATATATATATATATATACTGTACAAATGCACAGTATATATATATATATATATATATATATATATATATATATATATATATATATATATATACTGTACAAATGCACAGTTCAATACAACATATATATATATATATATATATATATATATATATATATATAAATATATATATATATATATATATATATATATATAATGTTAGCATACTGTACCATGTGGTCAGAATATATTCCTTTTTATCATTAGGTGTTTGTCATAATGAATGAGCAAATCAACAATAGCCTATGTAAAACGTCAAAAGTAATAAATTGGTCATGGAGTAGACACTTATATTGTTTATAACTTCTACGATATTTATGATTTTTTTTGATAATTTGTAGTTTCAAATCTACACAATTGCAAATTATCCAGTCTGAAGATGTTTATCCAAACGATTGTATACGGGCATATTAGTTTCAAAATGCAGAAGGTCCTCATGAATGAATAAGTATTTAACATACTTTTTAGTAAACGTATCCAAGTGAGATTATGATTTAGCCAAATGTGCATAGTTTATTAACATTGCTGTTGTTATCGGCTAAAACGACAGTGAACCCATTTAAATCAAGTTTGCAGAAACCGTTCTGGCAATGAAAACGTGTAAGATTGATCATGTGATGATGATCTGCTATCGGTTATAGACGCTATTTACTAAAAATAGAAAACCAATTATATACAACTTCTAAAAACAAGTTGAACATAGCTAAACCAAATGTTAAAAATAGCGGGTTGTACAAATGATTTCAATCCGCCATCAGTTACGGAAATATATGTGTCGTACAACGTGCAAGAACCTATATATTAAATCGTACAATTATGTAAAATTGATGCAAATTACATTTTACTGTAAATATTTTGTGAATGTAATGTTTCCTTTCTAGCTGCAGCAATATAAGTGTTTTAACCCAAACCTGGTGTGGACATATTTTTAATAATTATATATTGTTTCCCTGAAGAATGACGAGTAAAAGATAAGCATACGTCCTGCCAATATTTATTGCTTGGTTTAAAACAAATAAGTCTATCGACGATAATATATATATATATATATATATATATATATATATATATATATATATATATATATATATATATATATATATATATATATATATATATATATATATATATATATATATGTTGATTTTTTAAGGTCAAACATTTTTCGTTGAAGAATATTTAATAGAGGCATACAGGTCTACTTCATTGTCTCCGAATAGTAATGAAATAAGTATTGGTCTCTTTATTACCCGTATGAATATGTTTGGCGATGTATCTATTTATTTTACAGGAAATAAAGGTAACATAATGCTTGCCGGTGGGGGAACCAAGTATGAGGGCAGAGTGGAAATTTTGCACAATGGTGAATGGGGAACAATCTGTGGCAACGGATTCGACTATAGCGATGCTGACGTCATATGTTTCATGCTGGGATACGAGTCTAGGTAATAAGTCTTAAACAGATTCTGTAATTATTCTGATTTCTGATCGATATAAAAATTAGATAGTGAATTCCTAATAACTGGCGTGGAAAAAAACGAATTCTGAATGTAGACCAGGGAGGAGATACGTTGCATAGACATACACAATTAATATATAATTTTCGTTCGTTAAAACTAGCACAAGGCAAGTTTACATCCTTAATATTGTACTAGCTAACTGCTAATTGCTGGCTGCAATAATTGGGCATAATCACATTTTTCTACACCAAAAACTTTCATTATATCTCTAATTCATTCTACAAAGCATACATCTGCGCAGTATTTCATTTAATCGTTTAACAAGAATAACGTAGCTGAAAATATGACATTCCTGCGAAGGAATAAAATGTTGTTGGATTATTATAATACTTTGCTTAATCGTTTTCATGCATAGAGACTAATGTGTAATTTTTAGTTGGCTTATTTGCAGATTGACAAGAAAATGCTTTAGTAGTCCATTTTTGTAATAGACTACCTTTTGTGAATTTTGTATGGAACGTACAATTTACCGAAAACTAAATTCCGCTGTAATTTGAAAACATCGGTAATTTAATGTGTCGGTTATCTGACTTAGTTTAATTTAAACGTGGTTGATGAATTTTGTTATACTTTACTTGTAATATATATTTTTGTTGTTATGATCAATATGTTCATGTCCCATTATATACAACTTGTTATTTATTATATCCTCAGTATTGATAAATATTGTGTCGCCTGTTCATTAATAGAAGCATGCGTAGTTCTTATAAATGCTAACAATACATAGAATATATTGAAGTTAACCTGAAGTGACATCTTAAGTAGTATTTTACTATCCATAATGTTCCAGTTAATACCGTTCTCGCGAAGTGTTTGGTTGAAGATTTTATATATTAAGACAGTTATATACCGTTTCATATCCTGGTTTGATGTAAATACAAGACAGATATTACAATTAAACAACAATTGTTGCCATTACAATTGTGTTGTGTGACGCGATTGCCCGCGGTCATTATTTTATCGTCTCCATGGAAATGTTTAAACTAACGACTAGCTAGGAGACGTAAATAAAGTTTATTTTGATAATTGAGAAAAACCAATTCAAACGAGAAAATTCGCTCAGACTGTATGAATTTACATCGATGTTTATTTATTAAAATTTGTATTTCTATTACAGTTCCATACAGTACAATACCTATGCTGCATATGGTGCTGGGACAGGGAGGATTTGGCTGGACCATATGCAGTGTCGTGGTTACGAAAGTTCAATTGATGAATGTCCTTCACTTACTTGGGGCAGTAATAGCTGTTCTCATAATCAGGATGTTGGAGTGAATTGTATGTTTCTATTACATTTGTTCTTCTAATTACATACTTTTCTGATTTTTACAGTTGATTCTCTTAAATGAAGTTAGTACATAAAAACGGTGGAGTTTATATTTGGTATATGACAATGGACTACCAAAAGCGTAAACCTATTTCGAATGTTGTACAGTACTGAATAACAAATGGGAGATGCAATGTGGAACACACACACACACACACACACACACACACACACACACACACACACAAACTTTGGGTGATTATATACAAAATAGAAAGAAAATTCTATATGTGAATACCAAACAGTGGGAAATATAAGTTCAAAGGTACCGAGTTACATTGAATTGTAGGCAACATGATTTATTTAGTAACTGTGAATGTTTTCATGTTTTCCTCAAATGTATTTTCATATCCTTTATGGCAAACAAAGGTCATCAAACTTTGAGACTCGTTGGAGGACGCTATCCATCAGAAGGAAACGTACAAATTGGAAATTCATGGAAGACACTTTGTTCATACCAATTTGATAGTTATGAGGCACAAGTAGTTTGCCGTAACCTAGGATACAATGCATCGTTTTGGTATGTTATTTTTTTTATATATGTTTCGAAAAATAAACTTAAAGATTAAAAACGTTAGGAAATAAACAATGAATGTTTAAAAACTGATTGTTTTTCATAAATATAAAACACCCAGCTTTGAATTTGTTACGGCATGGTGAAAATATCTTTAACAACTGTCCTACAAAGACGATTAGATAGATGTCATTACTTCAGAAAATTGTTATCAGTGTTTGTCCTAATGCGCTCTTCAAAACCGTGTTTAAAACGCATGCTTAACCGAGATGCACAAGTTATTATAAGCTATCTGACATTATATATCGATTACACATTACTTTATCATGTGAAGCATATTTAAAAGATATCATAAAATAAAAATATTTTGAAAACATTGGGAATCACTAGTAATGATACTCTGCAGTCTCTACATTTTAAAAAATTTAAAAGGGGTGATTAATTTTTTCTTATAAAAGATTATTTAAATACTAAGATCACTTAAATAGTAAATCCTTGTTACATGATTTTGCATAATTATTGCATAAATTTGTAGAGATTTATAGGTGTATATGTTCCTTGGATATCAATTATAAACGTCCCGTGAAAAGATATTGTATCCACGAGCATGTTCTCCGATTCTAATCCACTCCATATCCGGAAATGTGTATCGAAATATAACTATATACTGAGCACCATTTACTTATTTCTATGCCTAAAGAGAAACCACATTGTGGTAAATGCGGCTTGAGTATCACTTACAAAATATATCTTAGAAGATATTTTATGTATTGGTATATTGTCCTTCTCCCCACACCCTACCTCACACCCAAAAAGATAAAATAATATATAGGTTAGGAAGACCTTCTCTTTTTTCATTCCATGATTATCGAAAGTCACAGATGCCTAATGGCGATTTAACTGGAATCGTAGGTAAAACGGAAGACACATATCTATCTTAAGCTTCGTTAGGTTACACTTTTCAAAATGAAATGAAACCTAATGCACAATTACCTTGGGTAAATAAAACACGTTTAACATTATTTAATGCATTTTTAAACTCGTATAGTTTTTAGGTCGATATAATTACTAACGTGATACCAGCTTTAGCTTCCCCTTTCATGCATAAGGTGATATAGAACATAAGACAGAACTAAATATGTATACCACATGTCAACTCAGTGTACTGAAGTGCTCGATATTTTCATATGCGAATGCACAATCATACACACACACGTATATATTGAACAAATATTATATCTCAGTGTTATATGTGAAAGGTGCTCGCAACATCAACAGGACATCTATCATGTATTCATAGATTTCAAAAAATTCCTTTAAGAGAGTGTGGCATGAGGCCTTGTGGGCCACAATGAAGAAGTACAACATGGGTCAAAAGTTGGCCAATACCATCAAGCAACTGTAAGCCAAGGCTATCAGTGCAGTAATTGCTCCAGGTTTTGTGTGTGTGTGTTTTTTTTTGTGTGTGTGTGTGAGGGGAGGCTGCTTCCAGACAACAGTTGGAGTACGCCAAACAGCAGAAGAGGGATCAAGACCAGAAATTTTGTAACGAGCAGCACAAACGCAACGCCAGCTTTGTCAAATGAAAGACCCATCTGGAGAGTCAAGAATATCTATCTGAAAACTAACATGAGACTATTGAGAGCACAAGTCATCTCATTCTCTTTGTTTTCATGTGAGGCCTGGAAAATGACAGCAGAATTAAACGAAGAATCTGGGCATCTGAAACGAGATGCGACAGACCTATTCTTGGTATCTCTTACATGGACCATATCACAAATGAAGAAGTGCGTAACACCATCAGGCACAAAGTTAGCCAAGATGAAGACCTCCTTACTACTGTCAAAAAGAGAAAACTGAAATGGTATGGCCATGTCACTAGAGCCAACAGTCTATCCACAACAGTACCTCAGGTGAGCATCCAGGGTGGCAGAAGGAGAGGTAGACAGAGAAAACAGTGAACTGAAAATATCACTGAATAGAACAGGAACAGTTACGCGGAGACACATCCCTTAGCAAATGATCGAGAAAGTGGAGGGTGCTGGTCAGATGGTCAGCCGCACATGCTTGATAAAGATGTCATGTTTTATGTCTCAGACCCCATGCATTCCTTTGTACTTTTTTTGGCCATAAGTAGGGATAATTCGATGATTAAATATTCATCTCCTCAAATGAGTCAACGGTGTATGTATCCATATCAACGATAGATACGGACATTGTGAGACGATCTGGCTGAAATGTTTTGACACTAAATAGTATCTATAATATTGTATCATTTGACTTAACACTAGGGGCTAGAATGCATATATAAAGGTGGGTTATCATCATAAGGTCGATTATTGATCAATTCGCAAGGTATCAAAATCAATGTGAGAGTAAAACTCCGGTAACGTATATTCTCTATTGAGTAACCAAATATTCTTTGAGTCAACAAGACCATAATAAATGCAAGATCACCGAATGTGTTAGTCAACAACTAAAATTATACTTGTATTCCCTATCAGCTATGGGTATGAAAGCTCTTTGTCTTACTAAGATGTTAAACAGTCAAAAAGATCTTAATGTTGCTAATGAAAACTGTTCATATTTTAGATTTTAGTTCTCAAGCATCATCTTAATTGTATACTGACATGTTCTCTACCATATGGTTAAACATTCAATCTAAATATCCTTTTCCTGTACTTATATGTATTAGTCAGTAAAATTTGGATTTGTATTACTTTAGGTCTCCATCTTATTACACAAGTTCATACTTTAAACTTGGATCCGACCAAGTGTCGAATATATCCATCAATTGTGAACTAGGCACTGAATCGGATTTGGTAGAATGCAATAGGATACGATCGGCTAATTGCGGTCAAGGAAGTCCAGCGGCTGTAAATTGTACAGGTATCAGTTTATAAAAATATTAACATCAAGATTTCTAATAAATTGAAACAAAATTTGATTTATTTTGGCATGTTCAAGCTTTTCTATAGAATACTTATGTTTGTGAATAATATTTCGAAAGACTAGTGCTACAATACACTATGTTATTGCGTCATACTTTTATTTTATTCTGTGAGCATTTGTTCCTCAAACTTATCTTCAAAATATTAACATTATTCTGAATTAATCCTTGCGCATTTGTTGACTTACGATACTTGTTTGTGCTGCTTTATTGCAGAACTGCAAAGTTAAGAGATACTTCATTTTTAAATGTTTCTATTTGAAAATATTCCCTAATAGATAACCATTATCTAAAATATAATAAAATACCATTTAGCGCACAATGACGTCTTTCTTCCTATTACAGTTTATTATATATGTCAAACATGATAATTTGTATGCTTAATTATACCAAGTTGTTTATCTTTCACTGAGTTGCCTTTATACATTCTTTGTCTATATAGTAATCATCAATGGTTTAGGGTGTTGTAATAAATGAACAACTTAAAGATGGTATAAAGGACCTATACTTCGGAGTAGGCCTGTTCATTCCTTCTAATTAAATTGAATTTAACAAAACTATTATCACAAGATATATAGACTAATTCAAATCGCATTTTAAATGTTTTAACAGTCATTATTGTCTTATATTTGAAATAGGATCTTTAAATGGCAGACTTGTAGGTGGTGCTCATAATATGGAGGGTAGGCTTTTGATATCAAACAAAGACACGGCAAAATTGCACCGAGTATGTACAGATGTCTGGAATGACAAAGAAGCCACGATGTATTGCAGTTTAATTTTTCAGAATGTAAAGGGGTATGTGTATATAAATATATTTGATCATTATTAAGCAGTATAACATAAATCAAAAGCAAGATAAATTAAATTTGTTTGAATCTTATTTGTACTACTTTAATAACTACTTTACTTTCCGTGGTATTTGATTTTCAGAGTTTGTGTACTTTTTGCCCATATAAACATATTACTATACTCTTGGATTCTCATTCAACTGCACGATGACACATTCGGCACACACCTAACTGTTTTCCGTTTCTTTAAATATTCACTATGATCTGTCACCGGTCGTAACGTTGTCAAAATTATTACTTTTAATTAACGATAGAAATTAAATTTCAGAACATTCTGACTACGTTCCATTAGAGTTATAAACAGAAATAGCTTGTACGCAAACTGCCAAATTCACTATAGTTGCTATAATATAATTTTCCCTTTGACATGACCTTGGTCGTTAGTTATTTAAGAACTATATTCAATTATTTATTTATTACAACGACAGGCAGTTTTTGCACTCAACTAAGTTCTAAAATTTATTCCAAAAATCATATATATATGTATTATGCTCAGAAGGGACGTAACGTGTTTGCCTTACATTTTATTTCAAGTCAGTTGACGGGCAAGGCCATTCGAAGCGGTTCTTTTGCCCAACAGGCTGGTTCGTTTGTCTTTCTTTCTAGACAATGTAATGGACGATCGCCTTTCTGCGTCTTCGAAGTAAATAGTACAAACGTGTGTCCTTATTCTGACATTGCCATGTCTTGCACATGTAAGTCATCGACAACAACTTCAAATGTATGAATAATATATGAAACAGAATTTGTATTATTGGTCTCTGGCACATAAATATTACAAGAAAAATCTAATTCCGAAAAGTTTTATTTCTCGTTCTTGACAACTATTTAAATATCAAATCGGAAATATTAGGTGCTCCATTATTCCCAACAATATAACATTTATTTGCTTAAAATAGTTTCCAGCAAACTTTCTTCAGGACATTTAGTAACAACGAATTTTTTTTTCTAATCATGGTTTCGATACGGTTCAGAATTGCGAAACAGGTTATTATAACAGTGTGACTATTACATTGCATAGTATTAGTTGTACATGTGCATGACTCACTGCTTACTAAACATATAAAAGCTATTTTTAATATCGCTTTGGCATGATGGTCTGTGACATGTGTTCAGTCCAGCTTTGGTAGCAAAACAGAAAATATGAAATAGACAATATTGTTTAAAAACTGTTGTGTTAATATATTTGTCAGAAAATATCATAGCATAAACGAATTTCTGGGAAGTACAAATTTGCCAAGCTTTAGTCAAAAATGAAAAAGTTTCATAAGCAGGTCAAATGAAAGACTCCCTTTCCACAATCATAGGGCATCATGTATGCGGCATATCTCAGTGCTAGACATCACTGTAAACTCCAACACTGAAGACATTGTAGCGATATGAATAAGTGTTAAAGCTATGTTGAAAGTCCATATCACACATGCACACAGACACACTTATACTGTATCTTGTAATATACGCTTTGAAATGTGTACAATATATTCAATTTGTCGTACAATATGGCTTCTTCTTCTAAACATTAGTTTTAATCGCACCATATGAGTGAAATCGATCTGGTTTAAAAGGTTTTAAAATGCGTGGCAATGTTGCCTATCCAGGATGAACTATGGCATATTTTACTAAATTAGCAAAACATTTACACCAGTTTAATAACTGATTAACATAATTTCACCAAATCTGATATGAAGATGCCTGCCATAAGTATAGTTCAGTATTTGATAAATAATGTTGACATTCGGTTGTATATAAATGAGAAAATTCTTGAAACAATTGTTTTCATAACAAATGTAATTAATTACGTTGGAAGAAGTTTCTTAAAAATAACACTCCACGAACGCAGATATTGTGGCCTAGTACTCTTGCATATGGCTACCACGAACATGTCAACGAGGTTATCGATCTCAT
Source organism: Unio pictorum (assembly GCA_030141615.1). NCBI lineage: Eukaryota > Metazoa > Mollusca > Bivalvia > Unionida > Unionidae > Unio > Unio pictorum. Next base: position 5,399,406 of record JARLTB010000203.1, on the reverse strand, counting down.
GCATATTTTGACTTTTTTGTCTGACCGATATATATGCTACTTACAATGTATTATACTTTGCTTATGACGTAAATTATTGTAAAGCTTCCTTTTGTACTATTTCAGATTCTGATCCAGATGTGAAACATTCCATTCGTCTGATCAATGGACGTGCTGAGCACGAGGGGAGGGTGGAAATTAATTTCAACAGAACGTGGTATACCCTCTGTGACAGCTCGTGGGATGTAAACGATGCGATAGTTCTTTGCCGTTCACTAGGATATTGGTAAATAATTGATCTATTGTATTTATTTGTCACGTTTAAAACTTTAATGACCTTGATCTTTGCACTTTAACACATATTTAAATTACCAGTTAGATTACTTGAAAATCTTATTCATATTGGGAAATATAGGAGTTGTTCGTATTTGTCAGTGTTTTCTTTATTAAACTGATTCAAATATAGTGCTCTATTTGTTCAATATATTACTTGACTACAAATAGTTTAATGCGGAGTTTAAATTCCGATCGATACTGGAATATGTTTTCTACTAGACGGGTCCAGAAATATGATTCGAATTGAATTGGTTACGTACATGTGGTTCCCAAGAGGAAATTATAAACTGAACCGAACGTTCCAAAACAGTTTTACATATATTACCTATGATAGTGTTACCTATACTTTCTTTATTTTCACGCTTTGTTTTAGAGGCATCACAAGAGAATTCGTAACATTAACAGTTTCTCTGCTACCTTGTATTAAACGACCATAATGTTTTATTAGTTTTTACCAGTCATATTCCTGTACCGGTTTGCCATGCAAAACATGCCTTTAGGACAAAGAATAGACCTGTAATTGTTACTGATATTATACTACCTTGTTAACTTTGTTAACTTTGAAAATTGTACTATTTATTTTCATAAACTTGGCGCATGTTTTGCTAAATAAATATAATGGCACATGGTTTATGAATCGTATAATATATGATTCATGGGTTGTATAGTTGAAGAAATGTCTCTAAAGTAAAACATTACAGATTTGTTTTGAAGACGTGCGCCTTCGGAACCGTAAGGATGTCATAAATGCATGCAGTACTTACCTAACATAGTAATTACCAACATAGTAATTACCAACATAACTAATCCAAAATTTTGTTTCAGAGCATAAAGACAATTACGTTATTAAGACTCGTATACACTTTTAACAGGGTATCTTCCCCAACAGCTTATTCAAATGCATGGTTTGGACAAGGATCAGTACCCTCTACAAACCCATATTTGTATTGTAACAGTTTGGAACCATCCATCTTCGACTGTTCAAAGAGTAATGAGTGGGGAACAAATCCGTGTTCACACTCGGATGATGCTGGTGTCCAGTGTCAACCCGGATCGCTTGGTAAGTTAGACAAGTTTATTCAGGGGGAATCATTGAGAAACGGTGGTCACCTTGTAAACATGGACAAGTTCAAAACTATCTATCTATCTATCTATCTATCTATCTATCTATCTATCTATCTATCTATCTATCTAATATAACTAACTTCCTCAATATAATTCCTTTGAAATTAAACATATGAGATTTTTCCCCTTTAAATATAACCATTTATCTCGAAGGATGATATTTTTCATAGTATTGTAATTGCTACAGATCTCTCTCGTGTTTTCAGTATAATGGTATCAAAGTTTATTATTTGCTTGAAGTTTATGAGTATGTATCCTGAAACATAGAATGACAATTTTACTATTGTTCGTTTTTACTTCTCACCTATCTCTCTCAATTTTCTCCAACACTTGCGTACATAATTCGCGTTTGGCTCCGTTCAAAAGGATAAGTCGAAATTTCATCACATTTAAAATACTTAAAATAAATAGAACAATCTACTCAGAAAGATCTTTATAATACGCAAAAGCTAGACAAAGTCTAACCGTTCGCACCGTATTTTGTGTCGGTTTTAGAAAAAATATGAAAGTGATTTTCCGTCTTTGATCAAAAGTTGTGTGTCCGCTGCATCTGGATCAACTTACTATATTTTAGGGTACTATCGGCAAATCATACTTAGATTTGATGAATAATCTACATAAAAGGTAACCTTTTAAACGATTAAAATATGTAAGTACCGTCTTATTGATAAAATGTCCATTGTAAGTTCGAGACCGTTAGCATCATCTAGATCACATCAAGTAGTAAATATGTAATGTTAATATGTAAATATGTAATGACAGCAATACAAAATATAAATGGTTTAGATTCAAACATACTGTGGTGTACAATTTACCCATACAAAGGTTTCCTCTAAAAAATGATGTTAAATCTTTCCCATAATTACTTTTAGCGGGCGAGTTAATTTCCTTATATATGGTACTTATTATTTCACATCACGTAGCTAATACATTAATTATTTGTTTGTGATTTAACGTCTCACGTTATCTGCATAATATTTTTTCAAAGATAATACCATTTTATTTGCATACAAACAATTGTCTTGTAATTTGTGGTATGAATTTATTTAGTAAGGTATTGCAGCCAGGGAGCCAGCCGATATTATAAATGCATAATATTTTCCACAAGGGGCTCTATCTATCCTTCCAAATATTTTATGTATAAAGAGAAACATTTCGGTTTCTATGTTGATATGTATTGTATATCTTAAGTAAAGTTCAACGTTACAACAATGTATTAGAAAACGGGTATTAAATCCGTAATAGTTACATGATCTCCAACTCCTTTAAAATATTCAAAATAGTGGCACTTCTCAAAACATTACACAACGTTCTTGAATATGCTTCCATAAAAGTGGAAGTATGAGTGATTCTTCTTGAAGAGAGGCGATGTCAGGCAAATATTTACAGAAAAGTTGAGCGTCTATAAAAGGGAAGTAAATCTAAAATCCAACTCCTTTTTTGCACCTAACTTTTCACTACGTTTGAGAACCCATGAGGTTTCTTTCCATGTGAATGCCAAGTTATATGCTTTATCGATTATCACACCAAATTTGTGGGAACCATTTAAATTATACTACAACTACTAGCAATGAGAGAGAGAGAGAGAGAGAGAGAAGAGAGAGAGAGAGAGAGAGAGAGAGAGAGAGAGAGAGAGAGAGAGAGAGAGAGAGAGAGAGGGAGGGAGGGAGGGAGGGAGGGAGGGTGGGTACCTGTAATAAATTGAAACCAACAATGAGAGAGAGAGAGAGAGAGAGAGAGAGAGAGAGAGAGAGAAGAGAGAGAGAGAGAGAGAGAGAGAGAGAGAGAGAGAGAGAGAGAGAGAGAGGGAGGGAGAGAGGGTGGGTACCTGTAATAAATTGAAACCAACAACTGATGAAAATAAAGGTAAAACAAGAAGGATTAAACAAAGCAAGTCATCAATACTTAGCCAAGTAATTGGAAAGAGATACTAAACGTAAGAGATAGTGATAATGCAGCCTCACTTAATGGTTTGGTATTATCCCGGAACCATTTTGACAAAATATGAAAACTCAAGTATAAGAACTGTACATTTTGTACTCTTAGACTTCAATAATTAGGACCAAATATGTCAATTGTTTTAATGTCGGGAATGTTGTGAAAGAGTTTACAAGATACATATTTTAAGTACGGGTAGTAATATATATCTGAGAAATGGCATTACAAAGTATTTTAACAAACAATCTGTTAATGCCGTTATTAAAGGTCAGTGCAATAAAAACGTGGTGCTGTAAGTGAAAATGTCTAACTTCTAAAAGCATACAACCTATTCCTAAATTTACAAACACACTGAGCAGAACTGGCACGACTTGTGAAAGAGCTTATATATTTACCCTCCATAAATTTGCACTGGTTCTGTCTGTTGCTATAAGTCACATACAATTATATTAAATTCCCCTGGACCGTATCGTTAGTATTTTGTAAATATTATTGTATCTTTCCAATAAAATCTGCCAATCAGGCTTACATTATAATAATGATCTATCCAAGAGTAAACGTTTAATACGATGAAGTATTAATACCTGGATGTCGTTTTCACAAAAGTTACCTTGTACGTATCCATTATAACATTCAACCAATTTAACTAAAAGTACCTTTGAGGAGACAGCAACAAAAATATGAGGTTTTAGGTTCAATAATTCTGAACGCGTACTAATTTTATCTTATGCAGGTTTCTTCGGTAATACTATGTAACAACTGCTTTTTGCTATGTTTTATGATTATTTGTTATTTTAAATACGGAATTTAATATAAAGTCGACACATCGACTGATTGCGTAGCTCATGCACTGTCTTTGATGATTTATGATAATGACAGTGAAATCAGTACGCTTTGTAGTGACATTTTGGCTCGTTACGCAATGAGTTGATGCATAAAAATACGAGTTAGTGAAATGATGTAATGCAGTTAGTAGTATGAATATAATAACCATGGGTTCATTGTAACAATAAATGTCAGAAAAACGGTCCGAGCAAAGCTGTATAAAATTAAAAGGATTTTAAAAATTGCGCATGCTTTGCTTAAATCTCAGAAATTTAGATTTTAAAGGTTTTTCTCTACAAATATTCTGAATATTTGATTATTTAGCAAATGTATCTCACTACTGGAGAGAGATCGATTTCGTTGACTGTCATTGCGAGGAAAAAGAGTAGTGCAAAGAGTGAAGGAGGAGACTAAGAGTAGAACAGAGGACACAACTAGTATCTTCGTGACTCGAAATTTCAATTCCTATAGGGATATTCTGATAGGGAAATGTACTTTGTTATTAAATATAGTCAAAAAAAGAGGCTTGAGATGAAATGAGGAAGAGTCAAGCGTTCAAACTAGACGGTCAGGTCATTGGATATTTCCATCTGATCTTGAACGTTTAGTTACGCAGAATCTAACATCGGTATAGGATACTAGTATGTCAAGTTCATCTATTGAATTTATGGCTGTGTGACTAATTCAAAGTGATAGTCAATCACTAGATAATCCTTAAATGCTATATCACCTTTATGCAAACTTGCGTAAACTATCTATATCTCAAATGTAGCAGAGACATAAAATTAACATTATTAATGTTAATGGAAGGTTTTGGTGAAAGGTTTGCATCATAGACTATATTCTAGTATACAGAACAATATAGAACTGAATTTGATAAAACAAACAAAGCATACAAACACATTGACACATTCAATTAGAAATTACACAAATGTTAGTTTATACGACTCTCGTTAATCGGTGTAAATTTGAAACCTGAATGATTGTTTACTGATATCCCTTTGTAATATTTCTCTGTGTATGTCACAAACCTGATCAACATCCTTAAATTTAACAAAATTTAAAAGCAATATAACCAACTAAAGGGAAGAGCTGTATCAGAATATATAAATATATGTTTATTCTATGTGCGATAAATGATTATGATACCAACATCTAAACCATACTTTGATCCAGTTGTTTAATGACATAGCAGATCAATGCAGTGTTTTGAATCTACGCAATATATTTGTATCTTTCTCATGTATAGAGACGTATATTATTATAATGTAGGACGGGATAAAGTACGACTGGCCTATGGACCTGGTCCCTGGAAAGGAAAGTTGGAGGTCTTTTATAACGATCAGTGGGGAGGATTTTGCATGAACAAATGGAATCAGATGAATACGGCAGTTGTCTGTAGAATGTTACTTTACAAGTAAGTTTTCTCTATTATAAATACAAAAAAAACCACCATAATTAGCTTCGTATTGATGACGTTAAGTCATTTATGGTTTGTCAACCCTTACATGTTCAGAGATCTCTCCAAACAAAATATGTCGTAATAAAACGATGTTTGTATTATCCCCTATACAATTCTTCTTGGTGGGTGTAATAATTGTTTTTTCTTCATATTTGCCAACGTTATGGCAAATTATGCAGAATTGGCTTCATTTAAGCTAATATCATATTGAGTACATGATGATGAAAGGTCTTATCATATACATACTACATTGAACTGCTGCTTGTTACATATTGGTCAACGCACTATCGTTAAGGGTGAAAATATTGCTTATTGTGAACTTAAATATGGTCTTGCCTGCAAGAGCGAGAATCAATTCATTCCTTTTGCAAAGAATTATAGATTCTTCTCAACAACATCGACAAACAAAGAAACAAATAAATACATCAGATGAATAATCGTGTTAAATGCATATTCATATTGAAATAAATAGATGGATTAATTTTGCAAAATAAACTATTCATACTTTTTTATGGTAATGTACATGTATTAGTCATTTGAAACATACATCAGTCTTCAGTTCAAGTGGTGCATGGCGGGAAGTACAAATATTTGTGTTGCAAAGGCTCACTGCTGATAAATAATAATATGAAAGAAGAACATGAAACGTGAAGCCATACACATAAATGTGCTTGATTTAATCAATATCATAATGATAATGAGGACTTTGTATAGCGCCTAATCTTTAGAAGCTCCAAGCGCTTTACTACATCTATAATGATATGACTACAGAGAAATAAAAAACAAAAACCAAGAAATTTGAAAACATAACAAATGCGGAAAATATTTAAGATACAAAACATTATTAGGTGTTAATTTTGCACTTGCATTCGAAAAAGATGAGTCTTAAGAGCACTCTTGAAAGGGATCACTGTGTCTTTGTGTCTAATTTCAATGGGCAATTGGTTTCTACTTGCTGGGCCCTGGTATGGAAAAGAACGTTGTTCATGTGATTTCGTTTTCATAGCGGGAATAATGAGTTTACGATTGTCAGAACAAGAGCGTAGATATCTTGCTGGTATGTACACATGGGTGATAATAGTATGTTGGACTGGAGTCCGTCAGTTAAACGTAGCACAGAGAACACATTTTGTTTCATTCTGGACCGAATGGATGCCAGTGTAGGGTACAGAGCAGAGGGGTCGTGTGCTCTGATCGTGGTACTCTACAGAGGATCAGAGCAGCTGTTTTCAACATTTTGAATTTTTTTCTGGAGTAGATATTAAGACGAACCAGCCATAATTGAGTTACAATAGTCCAGTCGTGAAAGTACAAATAAACACACAAGTGTTTTAGTGGCAACAACTGAAATATATTTCGAATGGAGCTGATGCATCGGCTCAGGATATGCAGCCATGCATATGTTCATGACATGTTGGTGCAATGTGAGAATACTGTCTAGAGTAACACCTAGGTTCGTACTAACTGTGAATTTAATGTTGGTGTTGCTGATATTTATTGTTTGAGGTAAAGGATGTGAATTAGAAAGTATATGTGCTGTGATCAGAATGCCCTTACTTTTATCATCATTCATCTGCAGCTTGTTACATGTCATCCATGATTTCATATAAAAAAATGCACCCCTCTACTACTTGGATGGTAGCATCAACTTCAGTAGGGTGGCTAGATTTGTATATCTGTGTGTCATGAGCGTACAATTGGTGAGCCACTCGACGATTATTTATGACGCTTCAGAGCGGCTGAGTGTGTAGAATGAAGCGAACAGACCCCTATGGAACACTACAGCATAGATCAAACGGGATGGAGTTTATTCTTTTGCAGATCCGATTTGTGTCCTGTTGACTAAGTAGGACGTAAACCACTGTTACGTTGTATTGTGAATGCCAAATACATGTTGGAGACTGTGAAGTAATATATCATAGTATATTGTGTCAAATGCTGCAGCACTATCCAAAGCAGATATAATCTCATTAAATACTTTCAAAAGAGTAGTTTCAGTACTGTGGCAAATACGTTATGCAGACTGTACATTGCTAAAGAGAGTTCGAATTCAAATGAGATATAAATTGGGTTAGAACAACGTTTTCTAAGATTTTTAATATGAACGGGAGATTAGAAACTAGGCGGTAGTTCTTTACAGTGTTATACTCAAGGGTTGGTTTCTTCAGAAGATATTCCTTACGATGGCAGTGTTGAAAAATGATGGAAATTCCCCGGATGAGAGAGATATTAATAACATCAGTTAGTGAAGGCAATATTGGGTCTAAGGCCTCAAGCAGCAGTGTTAATGGAATAGGATCAAATTCACATGACTTTGGTGCACTTTTCATCACGATTTCCCGTACTAAATCCATAGAGACAGGTTCAAATGCTTCTAATGTTTGTCGCTGAAATTCTGTATCGTAACTGTATGGTGACAGCGAGTCAATTTATATTGTGTTGTCAATAGTATCTCTAATGGCTTATACTTTGTCACGGAAGAAATTTTCAAATGGATCAGGAAGGTCAACTGGGGAGAAGGAAGTTGGAAGTGGTGTACATTTATTCCTTGACATTAGTTTGTTAGTTATCTCGAAGAGCTCTTTGCAGCTGGAACTCTCCGTGATCTTAGTATTTTTAGTGGGATAATTTGGCTAAATTGACTATGTTGATGACGTTCTTCATTGTGACTTCGTATATTTGTTTATGAATAGTGAGTATGTTGAAAAGCCAAAGCCTCGTTGCTTTACCGCGATGTCTTTTAGCAGTGCGAAGCTGGTCCCTAACACTGTTATAGCTAGGAGAACACTTTTTTAATTGATACTCTGCACTATGGCTGGGGCATGTATTTCAAGCAATGAACGCGTGCAGTTATCGAGTTGTTCTGCTGTAGGAGGTAAGGAAGTTGCTTGTCTTTCTTGGATGTCATACTTTAGTTTGGTTCTATTTATTATACGGAAGTTTCTCTTAGTAGCAAATAAAGCGTGACCCAGTGGAAGCAAAAATGTCCTTTCTCAAAATATTGCTCATATTTAGCTTACACTTCTTTTGAAAGAAGGACATATTATGTCACATATAAGTATATTTGGTAGTAAGACACGAATCGTTATTACTACAGACAAATCACCGATTGCCTTCATTGCAATGTAATATGTCTCTTCCCATTTATTGTTGCTAAAATGCCAATAAAGATGTTTTGACAGTTTTATGTTGGTAACCTTCAGACGTCATGCCATTTAGTGTTTCTGTGATGCTTGTTGTAAGCCTTAACATTTATATAGTTCAGTTTATATATTTGTATTAATATAGAATTATAGAATCGCAGCACATATCGAACCAACAATTAAATGTAACATTGTCTAGGTTCGTAAAAGTGATCCCGGTTTAGATCAGTCAGCAAAACTAAAAATCCTTTCAAGATCTGAATAAGTTTATGTACAAATATAAACGATAAAATCACGGATGCAAACCTTCCGCCTGCAGACTCAATTTATTATTATATTACTATTAACATACATTGCAAAGATTGAATTTGTGAATTTGTGCTGTAAACATATTTCTAAGACATTACTAGTTTAAATTTTAATTGTTCAGTTCTACTATTACAGAAATTTCAAGGATGGACGTCCCATAATTACATAAACATTTTTTTCAAATGCAGATTATCCAGTCCAACTACGTATGCTTTTAATGGTACAAGCACCACAGTGCTATTTGGAGATTTACATTGTGTCGGCAACGAGACAGACATTGGTCTTTGCAAGGCCTTTTCTGACATAAGTAATTGTACAAATGACGTTGTTGGAATCGATTGCTCAGGTGAGCTGAAGAAATCACTACACAAAATGTTTCATATGAAAATGGAGATGCAGATATCCACAATAACTGCAATGCAATTTATATATCTGTTATGAGGTCTGTTTTGGCGTCAAGAATGACATACAAGTTTATTGGCAAACTACCAATATGTCTGATTTTGTAAATTACGACGGTAATTGCTCATTTATAATTCATTTTGAATCAATTGGTTTGTCAAGCAGCATTAAAGCCAGATGTCAAGATTGGGAATGCAAATCAATGATGCAACTATTATATAATTGCACAAATGTATCGATATAAAATTATCAACTATAAATAACATTCAATGCTTGTTATTGTGGTTGACTTGTTCACGCAAATTATGGGATGCATTGCTGTCTTTATTGAAACCAACTCTCAAGTTTACATTCCATGTGTCTGACATGTTTTCGTAATCAAAATAAATGAACAAGCTCGGAAAAAGAAGCTATGCAATAATTTCCAACAAGAATGTACCACGCTAACTAAGAATATACATTTAATTGCGGATTTACTTTACAGGTATGCGAAAAATAATTCCCTCTGGCATTATATAGCTTCATGCAGTCTGTATATCTTGTAAAGGCATGCATATCTGTATATCGCATACATTCATTATATGATTAGTATACATACAGTATATGCTGATATTCCACTCATTGTGGCATTTGATTGATCCTGCATGTATTTATCTCTATGTTGTCTGTGTTATTAGTGTGAAGCATATGTTATACAATCCTTTGCGTGCTAATTATTAAGCGTGAATTGTTTCTTTTTCACACATCGTGACACGTCAACGATTCCTTTTTTAACAACATAAAATAAGCTTAATTTATTTGTAAATGCAGTACTTATAGGATACGTTTTACTTATCAGGTGACGCATTCTAATAATATTATTAATTTAGGAGGAATCCAGGTACAATTGACTGGGGGTAACTCATCAATGGGTTACGCCCAGATACATGAAAGGGGACGTTGGAAGCAGATCTGTTCTTCAGGTTGGTACAGTGATGAAGCAAAAGTGTTCTGCAGAAGTCTTGGATTCAGGTTTGTATACTCGACTAACTATATAGACAATGAAGAGATGTCCCATATGAATAATTCTCACTGTTTTATGCACTTCATAATTTTAGCCTATAGTTAACTATTTATGGATCAATTGGCATGGCGCAATATAAACAACGTATAAGAGTTGGTAGTTGATTAGAGTTACCGATATCATATTTTGTGATAATGTCATACCATCTTTCCACGAAATAAAATGAAGTACTGCAGTGCAATTATTGTTGCTTACACAGTCTTTGTAAATTTGCCTTTACATATCCAAGTGATTGCAGTTGCAACAGCCAATAATCATCAGTTACTTGCAGATGGGCTTTATATGGGTATCATTATTAAAATAATATGGACATTTACCATAATGTTGTAACGGAAAGGTGGAACAAGGAAATAACGGAGAGAAAGAGAACATTATATTATTGTACATGCATTGTTTAAATGGCGCGGAGATAATGATTTTCAAAACATTAAAGTTATTATATGGATGAAGATTTCATGCACAGATTGACGATTGTATTATTGTTACTATTATTATTATTATTATTATTATTATTATTATTATTATTATTATTATTATTATAATAGCGTAGCTGCTCCAAGCACTAATGCGAATCTAAGTAACTCGATTTCAGCCAGTGAATATCTGTCCGTCGACTGCGCTGGGTGGGAAAATCACATAGATCAATGCAGTATACGAAATGTCTCGTCAAACTGTGGTTACGCCTCAGTGAACTGTCTGAGTAAGTGCAATTTTAATGTTTCGTTGATCAAATACTTCTTTGGTGACTAATTAATCAAGACTAATTATTTTGAAATGGATACATTAAACAGTAAATTAAACAGTGCACACTGGGATAAAATTCGTTTTGGTGTGTTCAACTGGTTTACAAATGCTCAGTTAGTGATACAATTTGCCGATAAAATGAATAAAAGTCAATATTTTTCTATGGATTTGTCAACATGCTATTAATGTGACATAAAGGTACTTGAACTAAAGATATGGAAAATTAAGAAACAATGGTCAAGATTGAACAATTGGATTTTAAAACACTTACAACATTCAAACGTTGGCCTGTATTATTAGGCTGCTAACACTTGGTAAAATAGAATGATAATTTAAAAATAAAAATATTATAATTATATATTTATATGAATGATAATTACTGTTTTAGTATGTGTGCCATCTTCAAATGCCAACTTTCCAATACGCTAAACCTATCTACACCTTGGCGAATCAAACTTATATTTAAGTGCTTTGTTCTAATGATATCTATCGGATATCATGAGTTGCCTCCCTTAGTACTTAATGCCAACTGACCAATTTAGCGTTTATAAGCGGTGCATTGTGCGTCGGCCAGAAATAGTAAAGGCAAATGACCTAAAAAGATACTTTTGTAAGTTTAACATATAAACTATGTCTACATAGCAGAAGGAAGCCATTATAGAAGGGTTTGAGTGAAAGCTATTTGTACAAACACGTAACGGCAGTGAGAAACTGCTTATTGCAGTCCACTGAAGTTAAGTACTCGTTTGTTTTGAGCATGTAGGAACATTGTTCAAATTTGAAAAACTGAAGTTTGATTGGATGCAGTGACTAGCAATGATATTAAGATATTCGAACCACAATCATTTTTGCTCAATGCGTCAAGATGTAGATAGTTTTATTATATCGAAACCTTGGCTAGCGAAGATATGTGTGTATGATACTGAATGTATCAAGTGGTGAAGTAAGTAACCTCAAGGCTGTATAGACATTTGTTTTTCTGTGAAATGCTTTCACTAATGATTTTGTTCGTTACAAAGAGGTTTTAATGACACTGATATAAAATTTACTATCATACCCCTTAAGTATGTTATCACTTAGGGCTTTACTGAACTGGATGTATATCTCTTTTGATTGAAACAATTGATTAACGACTTTTAGCAATGAGGCTGTAAAACCAAGAAAACCAGATGCTATTTAAGCACTTTGGACCTCAAAATTGTTTTCATAAATCATTTCCTAAAACATCATAATATATATAAAACATACTTAGCAATATACGTATTTCAAGATGAATGTGTTTAATATAAAGCAAGATTTATTCAGTAAAATTACTACAATTTATGTTGGGCCAAATCAAATATCTGTTCCAAAATCATCCAAAATTATAAGTGCTTTTCTTTGGTTTGTTTTATTGTAGGAGCTCCGCGAAGCTCTATAAATCCTTCAGCGATTGTTGTGATCGACTGATACATAAAGAAATACAGAAAACAACTTAATTAGTATGCAACTCAAATTTAATTAAAAATGTTATTGTCCAAAACATTCAGATGAACAGACTGTACACCTACACAACTAAACATGGTTTCTTAGATATGTTGAGGCGCTATGGATTGGGGCTTCGGATTGTTGGGGGTTGGTGTCTACATTACATCCAATGATCCATGTCGTATAACATGATATACACTTAGAATAAAATCAATATTGTTTGACATGAATAAAATAATTATGAACGAACGGTTGCATGGAGGACACTTTAACTTAATGTTTCTTCCTTCAAATAAATCAGTATCTAAATTTTGTATCTAGACCTTAACATGCATTATATATATATATATATATATATATATATATATATATATATATATATATATATATATATATATATATATATATATATATATATATATATACATACATACATACATACATACATACTCCTCTTAGTCATAATTGATAGTCAAGGTGAGTCTCTAAGTATTGGAAAGGATAACAGAAAATAGTATACGTCCTCTACGGTATTATTAATAAATGGGTAACATTTATTACTTAAAATCTTCATTATAGTTTTTCAGATTTCTCTTTCTAAATGGAGAAGACGCTCTGAAAGAATACATACTTTGTTTATTATATTAACGATATTTGATTTCGTTGACGTAACCAAACAACGCTTCATTTGCTGAGTTGAAAATGCAACGTTTTCTCCGATTGTTTCGTTTTTTTTTTTTATTACGCCCGCAAGATGGTTTAGTACATTTATAAGACTGATACACAAGATGGTCGGAAATAAATTATTATAGTTGCCTGGACCCATATTATATAGACTTTCTTGCAAATATTCGAGCAACTAATACTTTTATTGTGTTATCCGGTGCCTAAACAAATTGTATTTTTCGTTTTCATTTGGTGTTTAAGTTTGAAATTAGTTAGAAATAGTTATAGAAAACCTATATTAAAATGTTTGATGAAAATATAGATTCAGAAAGAATGTTATGACAATGCAAAAGCGATAAGCTATGCAAACTTTAATTAACTTAAATATATCTTCAATTATAGTTGTGCTCTGTTCTCTAACATAACTTCTGTTTCAGATTGCTATTACGAAAACAACGCCATTACAGGTACCTTAGCGTCTACCAATTATCCTTCAAGCTATCCACCCAACTGGGGCTGTTTATATATCATAAAACCACATGGACCTTCAAGGTCGGGATTTTACATTTTAAGGTTTACTCAGATGGTCTTATACAATAACGGGGACGAGGTAGAGGTAAGTAAACACTTGAGGATGTAGATCTATTTCAAACCATACAACAAATGTGTGGAGTATCTGTGTTTTTATCAAAATGATCACTGAACCTAACCCCCTCCCCACAAATAATATGCGGTATCTTAAAAAAATCTCTAAATGTCCATGACTAGTTTTAAGTGAAATATTTTTACTAATTTGTCAACCTAAAATTATTGAACATATTCATATTCAGATATATACAGACTATTTGTAAACATCCAAACAATTTATTACCTCATGATTTTACCCACCCATCCCTCGCTCACCACCTCGTTCAGAAGTTATGAGTGCTTGAATTTTCGCGATATTTAGTGTAATCTTGGTTTTTGTTTGCAGTTTCAGTCCTAAATCGTCAGAATGGAGTTTGGACGAACTCGTTCCTAGTTTGCAAATGCTATTTTAAGATCTCTCTATTATCAGGGACAAATATTGTTTGGAAACAATATGCACTGCTGTTAAAAATGGAGTATACACATACACACACCATTACAGAACGAGTAGACAAATTAATAGATATCGATCTGAATGTCGAGAGTTGCAGTAGAAATCTTTAACTTTAGTAATTTAAAATTTATGCTTCAAACACATTGTCTTACCATAAATATTGACAAATGGGGTGAGGCTAAACATTCACAGTGAATGGGCAAAATAATATATGGTTTCATAAAATTTAGATGTAAGCTCAGCTAAGGGGGAGCAACAACTGGGAAAGACAGATATCCAAAGATAGAGATAGCAAGAGATTACATCAATGAAATTATAAATGAAATAACGTATCGATGTGGTATATAGTGGATTATCTACATACGATAAAATTAATACACAGGGCAAATAATAGCTAAAATATACAATATCGTGTCCTTTATAATTAATATGGCAGATTTTAGTCATATTTTGAACACAAATTTTGAAAGAGCCGTAATCATATTGAATGTTTCGTTTCTTTAGTACGTTTGTACAAGAAGTAAAAAAATAAATAATTATAGTAAAATCAGTTGCCGAGATAACAATATTTGTAATCACAGTACACAGTGCAACTTTAGACTTTGAACAGATTTCTTACGCTTTTCAATATATTATAAGCTAGCAAATATCAAATGCTGTGCATTTTGTATGTATTCGACGAGGCAAACATCGTATTATCTCCGCAACGAGTATGATACTCTTCATCATGTAATTCATCACATATTAATGGCCATTGTCAAGAAAGATGAATCATGTATTCACAGAAATCTGCTAAAATGATCACAACCTCTACAAAAAAGCTAAAATGACCTTGGTTAAAACATTCTGTAAAAAGCTTCCATAAAGGAAACATTTTCTTGTGTCAAGACCAGAAAGACATTATTACACTAAAGTTCAATTTAACTAATGCTGAAGATTAAAACAAACCTTTTACTCACATAGAGTTTTGTGACTCTCTTGATCGAGACCATGGAATTTCTGCATGACCAGACGATTTCAACATTAACACTTGACGGACACAGCTCTCCGTAAACTGCTAGACAATATTTAGCAAACTGGCGAAAAGCAAGTTTGATAGAAGATCCAAAACCTGAAAGAACCAAACCGATCCTTCCAGACATCATCCGATATTGTCATTATGGTGCTTTTACACAAACAAGGAATGCGTGATAAATTATAGACTATTCTCTTCTGTAAGATCCAACTACTGTCAGGTATTCAATGTGGAAACAGACGCCAGAGAAGCATATCATACCATTTAGTCAGACGCGAATCATTAATTAGAGACGTTATTATAAGGATGGAACAATTAACTGCTATTTTTTCTACTTGAAGAACGTTTATGAAACTAGATGGAAGTAAAGCGTGACGAAGTCAAGTTGGGTTTGGCTAACACTATCTCCGATCTTTTGAATGAAATCGAGTTAAGGTTGGCAGCATCGTTTCTGAAGCTATCCTCACCAGATTGATGTACCCCAGGGCAGAATAGCGTCAGTTAGCTTACTGAACAGCACGAGTAACATCATATTAAAAGCCTTTAATCCATTGATAACTTAAATTTCGTTGAATGAAGATGACTATTTCATCTACTATGGAAAAAAGAACAAACTATTAAATATTAACGACAAAGGTTCTTAAACAGTGTTTAACTTCTGCTGAGAATATGTTTGTGGTAATCAATACAGGAGCTGTATTCGTTTTTGAATTTCACTTTACAAATTTAAAAAGGTAACTATCTCTACCTTGCAGTAAAATATTAATATTTCATTTTCTTTAGTGGAAATGAAACCAACTGCCTTGATAAGTAGCCAATTATTTGTAAATCTGAATTCGGTCCTTATTCAAACATCGATAAATATCACAGCAACCTTTCATCAACAAAGAGTATCATTACCATCACAAAGGCCATTATGATACATAATACATAATAATGGATGTGGTATGCAAGTGGAAACATTTTGCCTGCTTGATTCAGTAACATTTACACCAACTGTCTTGGCTACCAGGATAATTTGTCAGAACTAAATTGAACTATAACGTTATGCAAATCCGATTACATGCTTTAAAGACATGCTAATATACCACACAAACGTCATCATTATTATCAAGTTATATACATATATATATATATATATATATATATATATATATATATATATATATATATATATATATATATATATATATATATATATATATAAAATTAAATAAGTAATTATACAATTGTTTAATTTTCTTAAAACAAATTCGCTGCATAACCTTTATAAAACAACTTAACAGACAAGCAATTTAAAATATTGCCGTTTTCGTTTGTATGCACTGATTTCATTGTACCGTTTCACACAAAGCTTGAAACACTTTTTGAACAAGAAATATGTTAACTAAAATAGAGAGATGACAACAAGAGATATGGGTAATTTGAGTGTTGATTACATAAAACTGTCTTTGTCTATTATTAATACATTAGTATGCTACTGGTTATCTAGTGTGTATCTAGTAGATTGACCTTGATTTAATCAACCGTCGCAGTTTCCGGAAATGGATATTGTGTGATTTATGCTTTCTCACTCATGTGACAGAAAAATGTGCCGGTTTTGCTAACCATATTTTTTTTCTGTCTCAGTCTGGTTATCTCTGACCTGTTTTCTCAGTCATAGTGTACACGGGATATGAAATCCTTTTCTAAAAACACCCCCGAAGGCTATGTTTGTGCCTGATGGAGTTGTTATAAAATCTAACATCAACAAATATATAACAAAAAGAAATTCCCTCATCAAGCAACGAAATATCTCTTCAACTTTGATAGCAACAAACACAATCTTTTGTGACGCACACAGACACACATACAGACGTCAAGGTATCAGAAAGAGCTCCAAAAACACAGGTAATACACATCACTGGCATACCAAACAAATAACATATTTAAGTGCTACTGCAACACGAGGAATGTGCTATGTCAAATTGGCTTCTTCAAACTGTCGAATACTATTAATCCGCCAAAGCTGAATCAAATACGCGATGGCATTTAATAACCGACCTTGCCAGTCAGAGTGGTTCATTCTTCAGTCCACGTGCTATGCAACATAAATATATCCATCAAGCGAATTATTGCACAAGTGATAGCAATCCTTGCGATATTTCCAGGACAGCAAAGATAAATTTCCAAGAAATTCATGACTTAGGAATGGCATGATGTCAACACACGTTTCGTTAGAACTGTACCACGTAGGCATATTGCACAGTAACGTACCGATATATACCATAGAACGTTTTCACAATTAGGATTGATGAAAGTTAAAACTAAACAGTATGAAAGATACTAATTATGTAATGTCAGTTTCATATCACATCCATCGATTAAATGTGATACTATAGCATTAATATCAAATGATATTATGGTTATATTTTGTCATGCGTACAACTTGGGTACTTAGGGTCGACATATTATCCGTTGCCCTCATTAACATATTTCTCTTAATGCGCAGTACATATATTTGGAACAAACAAGAGCACTTGGTTCCAGGAGTTCATTGCGCTATACTTCAAACTCATAAGAATTATAGCGTCCTTTTATGCTGATGTTTTCCTTTTCTAAGATCGGCTTTGTATAGCTTAGATAATTATTCATTTGTATGAAAGACTACAAACTCTGTCTTATGTAGAGTGAAAAGCAATAATAGTTAATTGCAAAGACGCATGGTTGTTTTAACTCAGTTGAAAAAAGCTTGGTGATAGACATAATTTATGTAGGTGTTTGTACCAAAACATAGAAATCTCAGTTGTGGGATTAAATTATGTGTCTACCCAGCACGCTTCAAATAATATAACCTCTTGCGTAGGATTTCCTTTTCTCGGTCCGAATCACAACATGGATTCTAAAATTCTTAACATCAGAAAATACTGCATGATTGGTGTAATCAATCTTTGTAGTATCTTTAAGCAGAATTTTGGGATTTCAGTAGTCTTGACATCAGAAAATGCTACATGTGAGGTACCATTGGCATGTATGCTGCAAAGTGGAGGTCTAACGTTTGAAAACAGTATATGGCAAAATGACCCAACCTGTACAGTAGGCATTGTTGGTTGTATCAATATGATCAATATTCTCCAGGTTGCATTTTTCCTTTGCTTTTGTCTGTACTATTGACGAACCTTTTCCTCTTTGTCTAAATAACTCGGGTTATTGCTATTATTTTAAATTTGTCAAGTGGGTAGCTTCCTCCATGTTTTGAGTATTGTGCTATAATTAACATTTTATTCAACAACATAATGATTGTTGTTGTGTAGAACGGTATACAATCTTTAGCATATTAAACACACTGCATACCGTTGTTATTCTAGTAAACAAGCAATAACATAAGTTCTCAAACATGTATTTGTCGAATTTACCTGTAAGGTATTTGCATGTGTAGTCAGGTTCAACATATATTATATCAAGAAAGCTATGTTACCACACAAGTCTGGTATCAAACCTGGATACTTATGTTTGTATATAATAGTATTGTACTTCTGAAAGTATTCCAAAACACACTCCCTCTAATGACTCCAAACTATTATTTTCTTGTTTACTTTGCTTTTCCTCCACAAAATTAAAAGTGACATATTCGCATTATGGTATTAGTTGGTGATTTAAATATTAACGACGTAAGCGAATACTACTACTACTATTACTAACGTTATTGATACTTTTGGTTAGTTATCATAAAGCAAATATTAATAATACTAGTAATCATCATCACCATCGTCATCATCATCATCATCATTATTATAATCATCATCATCATCATCATCATTGTGATTGTTGTTTAGATGGTGTTATTATTCGTATACATTCAAATATACATGTTTTACAATGCTCATCGTCAGGTGTTGCAATGCAACAAAATACATTTTTTAAAGTAGTTCATGCATGATATAACTTACATGTCTTAACATGTAATATTTAAGGTGTTTTAACAAAACAAAAACTGCTATTACCGAATTTCCAAAAGTTTGCCTTTCTTTTGTTTCTGAAGGTGCGCGAGGGTTTCCCTGGCTCAAGATTATACAGCTGGAAAGGTTCCATAAACAGTTATGGAAACATCGATCAAATTGTTGCCAAAGAATTCAGTGTACATTTTCACTCCGACAGTAATGGTCAAAACCAAGGATTTTATGCACAGTGGGCTCGTAAGTATTTAATGCTAAAATATCAAAATTTCGTTTGATGTAGTATATTGTGTACTGGATGCCTGTCGAGGCGATAGTGAAAGACAATAATTGCAAAACCATACGTTTTGGTTAAATTTAGCCGAAACGTAACATCCGCTGCATTTAACAAAAGAAAAAAGGTAGAACAGTGTAACGATTGCTACCCAAACGAGAACTCCTTTTTAAAAACGGTCACGGTTTTCTACAGAGTTTTTCAGTCAGTTTAACATATATGTTTGTAAAAGTGAAACAAGTCGCGTAACAAATGTCACTCCGTTAATAATGTCACTATTCTCTGATACCACATATTATAAACAAAACGTTCATCCCTTTCACACTCAGTAGGTTGACCAAAAACGTGTATACAGATTTTAAAAGCATAATAACTAAATAATGTTTACGAATTAAAAATTCTCACTAAATGAACATACTCTCTCCACTTATTAATTTATTATCATCTACTACTGCGTTAGAATCTATAGCCTTTTCTCAACCCTCTTGGCATATTTATCACTATACGATGATTTTACTTAGATCTGCATACGTGATTAATGAAACTTTCACCTAATGGTAGACTATAAGAATTTGAACGTATGTTAAATCTAGCACATACCAAATATTGTGCTGACTGGTGTTAAGAAACCAGTAAAATACACATTTGCCAACCTTGAATATCTAGCATTTGTCACTAACTAAATATGCTTGACTCAATATACACAAAACGACGACCTACATGCTTTTGGTAATGTTATATAAGTTATTAACACAATATCAAGATTATATTTTCTTTAAAGGTATTGAGGGGAGCGGGGGGGGGGGGGGGACATTATAAAAGAGAGCAGAGATTTTAACTTATATAGTTTTTCTGATAGGGGTTTCAAATTTTGTTGTATTCAAAGTCCTGTCTACAACGACATATGTAAATGGGTTATATTGTTTAAAATAGGAGAGAGAAGGGAGTTACATTACAGATCAGAAAAGAGATTTTTAAGTCAAATTACATTTTATTTAAAGTATTATTACAACACATTTGCTTTCTAGAAACCAATACAAGTGTAACGTGTTGTTAATATCTCCTTGTTGTGTAATATCCTGAACCAGTCCATGATGGCGTACTTTCATATTTTATTATTCTCCACTCGTTTAAATATCATGACAATTATTAAAATTACTGTAATTTTGGTTTAAGCGCAAGCGTTGAAATTATATTACACTTGTAATTAAATGACCACACAGTAGAGGATTATATATGAAAGTTTTAATTTTATGTTCAGCAATTTGCTAATAAATTAGTCCAAAACAAAAGAATGCATTGATTATAACTTTTCTAAGACGATTAGAATTTAAATATTAAGGGACGATTTCGACTGTGACGTTGGAAATGGAATAACATTAAATTGTGTTCATGTTCGATCACAACGACAATTTCTATATACTTTCGAACTGCAGTCCATTCAGTAATGCTACCGTTTGCGACATACATACATGCACAGGGTTTTCCCCCTCTGATATTCTGCAAGTTCTGGTACAATGACAGAATGTCAAAGACTTGTGTTTTGAAAAAGGAGGATACTTGAGGCTGGGATATTATAGAAGAATGTAGAGATTTTAATTTTGTATTATAATAACAATAATATCCTGATGAGGGGGACAACATATTGTACTTTAATAAAAGGGGTTTTCATTTTAACTTATACAGCATCTTTTGCATCCTACCATTTGTGAATGGGGTGGTAGTTTTTGTTTAAAATAGGCATATTTGAGCATTAAAGATTGGGGATAAAGACTTTTCTTTTAGTTATAATAGGTAAGGTAGTTTACTTATACATGTTGTAAAATATATTATCATATTTGAATGTGACTGTCGTGTTTAAAATAGGAGAAGAATGGAGGACGTTTTCAGATAGGCCAGAGCTATTTAATTAATTACCTTTGCTTTCAGATAAGAATAAATTTGTAAAAATGGCAGTAAATTTCTGCTTGTCCTAACATTCCTCAAAAGAGACAACGGGTATTAACTTTTGTTTCTTGTTGCATAATAATAATAATAATAATAATAATAATAATAATAATAATAATAATAATAATAATAATAATGACTACAACAACAACAAAATCAATAATAATAATAATAATAATAATAATAATAATAATAATAATAATAATAATAATAATGAGAATTTTGTATAGCGCCTAATCTTTAGAAGCTCTAAGCGCTTTTCAACATCTATAATGATATGACTACAGAAAACAACACAAAGAACAATTAGAAAACATAAAATATGCTGAAACATGTAATGAAGGAAACATTATTAGGTCTTTAAGTTTGTTCTTGCAGTCGAACAAAGAGAGTTTTAAGAACACTCTTGAAAGTGAGCACTGTGTCTTTGTGTCCAATTTCAATGGGCAATTCGTTCCCCGTTGCTAGGCTCTGGTATGCAAAACGAACATTGTCCATATGACTTCATTTTCATAGTGGGAATAATCAGTGTACGGGTGTCAGAGGTGGAGCGTAAGTATCTTGCTGGTGTGAACACATGGGTGAGGCCAGATAGGTGTGTTGGACCGGAATCCGTCATTGAAATTTAGCATAGAAAACATATTATGTTTTAGATTCTGGATCGAATGGATTTCCAGTGTAGGGTACAGATCAGTGGGGATGTGTGCTCTGAACGTGGTACTCTAAAGATGATCCGAACAACTGCATTTTGATCTTTTCGAAGTTCATGGAGTAGATATTGAGCCAAACCAAACCAAATAGAATTGAGTTACAAAAGTCCAGTCTTGAATGTACTAATGAACACATAAGTGTTTTAGTGGCATCAACGGAAAGATATATGCGAATGTAGCTGATGAGTTTCAGCTCATGTTATGCAGGCTTGCATATGTTCATGATATGTTGGTGCAATGTGATCGTATTGACTAGAGTAACACATAGGGTTCGTACTGACTGTGTGCGCTTAATTTTGGTGTTGCTGATATTTATTTTTTGAGGTAAAGAATCGAAATGAAGAAGTAGTTGTGTTGTGATCAGAATGTCCTCAGTTGTAGCATCATTCATATGCAGCTTGTTACCTGTGTGACATGATTTCACATCATAAATACACCATTCTACTCTTTGGATGGTAGCATCAACTTCAGTTAGATGGTTATACTTGTATTTTTTGGTGTCGTCAGCGTACAATTGATGAGACACCGGGTGATGATCTATACTAGTTGAAAGCGGCTGAGTGTATAGAATGAATTGAGCAGGTAAAAAAAACCGACCCTGTGGAACACCACAACATATATCAACTGGGCTGGAGTGTATTCCATTTGCAGATGCAATTTGTGTTCTGCTGACTAAGTAGGATTTGATCCAAAGTAAGGCTGTATTGTGAATGCCGAATATATGCTGGAGACGGTGAAGTAATATATCATGGTCTATTGTGTCAAATGCTGTAGGCAAATCAAGGAGGGTTAGGACATATCTTTCCACCATCCAAAGCTGAGAGAATGTCATTAACTAGTTTCAGAAGTGTAGTTTTAGTACAGTGGCTAGGGCAATATGCAGGCTGTACATTGGTTTATATGAACGGGAGATTAGAACTTGGACGGTAGTTCTTTTGCTCGTTATGGTTGAGAGTTGGTTCATTCAGCAGAGGCAGTTTTGAAACATGATGAGAATTCCCTCGATAGGCATAATTAACATCAGTTATTGAAGACAATATTGGGTCTAAGCACTCAAGCAGCAGTGATATTGGAATTGTTCAGATGACTTTGGTGCACTTTTTATCACGATTTTTCGTAGTAAATCAGTAGAGACAGGTTCAAATGGTCTTCATGGTCGTTGCTGAAATTCTGTATCATATCTGTATGGTGACGACAAGTCAATTGAAATATGTTGTCAAACTTATCTCTACTGGTTTGTACTTTGTCACGGAAGAAATTTGCAAATAAGTCCCGAAGGTCTACTGAAGAGAAGGTAGTTGGAAGTGCTGTACATTTGTCTCTTGACATTAGTTTGTTAGTTATCTCAAGAATTTGTTTCAGCCGGAACTCTCTGTGATCTTAGTTCTGTAGTGGGATATTTTGGCTAAATTAACTATGTTTGTGATGGTTTGATCAGCGGCTTGATAGATTTGTGTATGAATAGTGAGTCTGGTGGAAAGCCAAAACCTTTCTGCTTTACGGTGGTCTCTTTTAGCATTGTGAAGCTGGTCCCTAACGCTGCTATATCACTGAGAACACCGTTTGAATTGATACTCTGGACTTGGTGACTGAGGCATGTATTTCAAGCAATTAAGGGTTGTAGGTATCGAGTTGTACTGCTGTAGGAGTTAAGAATGTTGTTAAGTTTGCTTGGATGTAATACATTAATTTGGTTTGATGTATCATACGAAGGTTCTCTTAGTAGTAAAAATAATTGGAGGGTTAGGGGCTGATACGTCCAGATGGCATATAATGCAAATTGATCTGATGAAAGTTCGTGGGATACAAGAGTGGATCGCAGACATTTATCATCAGGTCTATGAGGAATCCATTATAAAATGTAATCATGTGTATGGGTGGTTTGGTTAACTGACTATTGAAGGCTGAATACATGAATAGAATATAGGAGTTGTTGTGTTATGAGTTTCCAGGATAGTCAAATAGAAAGTTGAAATCTCCAAGAATAATAATATCGATTTTCCATACTTCAGGAGATTCGGAATCTGCTCCAAAAAGAGAGATTCAGTCAGCTTGTTTTTCCTACTAGGAGGAGGCAGAAAAAATGGACTTACCTTTGTTTCAGTGTGAGTGTTGTTTGGACTAGTTGAAACGAAGTGGAACATAAATTGAAGGTTATGTTGCATTTAATACATTTTATAATGGACTTCTTTTTGATGACAGCGATTCCACCTTCGTGAGAGTGGCGGGGAAATGACTTGTTGTTGTAACCGGTGGGTGTTAGATCCGCGCACTTGGGCTCATCGTCTGATACTTTTAGCCATGTTTAAGTCAGGAAATAGACGTCAATATACTGCTCGTTGATAAAATTCACTATTTATGTGCGCTTTTCCGGTGGTCCTACTAATTGGGCGTTGAATAATGCAATATGCAGAGGTATTTATAGAATTGTTGACACAACAGTTGACGATATAATATGGATTTGCACTAGGTTATCTAAACTAACGGCTGAATTTTTTAAATTGTTTATCTGCAAAGGGCGAAAGGGAGATAACTGGAATTTTCCTTCCCGTTCTTCGCCGGCCAGCTTTGTAATAACGTTTCCTTTTTCGCTTCCGTTTACATTTAAGTAATATGAATGTAGTCCCAGTTCCTTTAGTTTTGAGCACACTGTAACATGAAAATCCGATGAGTGGTTATTTAAAGCAATTTATGAGGTTATATAATAACATAAACGGGTTGACTGGCGATCACGTGATGGCGGTTTATTAAAGAACAAAGGACATCGTAACAGCTGAGAAAAACGTCTAATTGTTCTCGTTTCTTTAAACAAGGAGATGGAGAAATATATAGGAACTGAATAGCCAATGCATGATGAAACACAATAATGTAGACGAAGATAGACAACAAGCATTTATATCATGAAAAACAGCACAAAACACGGAAGAGCTACTTCAAGCCGGTTAAGCGATAGCGGCCATCTTTCCAGATTCATAATCAGTAAGGGCATAGTAACGTGGATGGTTAGTTTGAATTTAAAAATTGAGGACGAGTACATTATAGAAGATTTTGAGCTGTAATTATATTATATTCAACGTATTTTGTGTCTTACGTTTATGAATGTGAGCGTTCATTTATTTGTAAATAGGAAGGTTTTGGAAAATTTGATATGGATTTAAGTTTTCCATATTTATTTATAATATAAATCATAAGGAAGTTGCATTTGCTTATACATCTTCATCTTCGTTTACATCCTATAATGTCTAACCTTTACATGAATATCGGTCTTTCCAAATGTCATTTTCAATTGTAAGTGAACATTTATCAAAGCTTTTCATAATATCGGATTATGTGAAAATAATATGACACTACGTTGAAGTGAAGCTCATCTTTGAAACCTAAATAGAACCATCAGACAAACTCCTCTTGTGTAATGTATGACATAATACTGCATATGGTTACACTGTTACATGCTTACATTTCAAAATGTCTGCCTAATGTTAATTTTGGCCCTGTTAAAATAAAACCCCCTTTTAGGTCTCGATCTTAGGAAATCATTGGTTCAAACACAGCTTGTGAGTGAAAAAAACATATATTATAATACTAGAAATGATGTATAAATGGATGGCGTATAATATGTTTTGATTCAGTCAACCATGTCGTCTAAGATACTACCATCGGGTACATTGTATAGGCTAAAACATTGCTATTGTACTGGACATATTCTGTTAAACGTTCTTGATACTAATACGGAAGACGTCATTAATACTGGCGATATTAACAAACATTACATTGATATATCAAATCAAATGGAGCAACAAATGGAACGCTATCACTTAGTTAAATTATTTAGGATTCAACAGTATTTTCTGAAACCTCTGCAAACACGTATTTAGATCTTTTTTGTAGTTGATAAGCCTAATTCATTTGTCTTATGTGGGGTTGTAGACAGTTAGCTGCCTGAGTGATAATATTCATTATCATTTGCCACATTTTCTTATGATGGCGTAAGGCTTATCATAATTTTAATATGATAACTGAAATCAATGCGACAATTTTCATTTTCCTTAAGTCTTTATTTTCTTCAGACCTTATCAATGTATTGAATTGTCCTGTTCTTGAATATTTTGGCGTCATACTGGATTCATATTTATGTATCTAGGAGGTTGATTCGTTAATTGTTTATTGTTATTTATGATATTTGTATAGATAAGAATTTATGTTTAGTTCGACATGGGGGTGGAGATGTCAGCTACGCATTGATGCCTATGCCGCCGACTTTGTTTTATCACTTTTTGGATAATGCGTGCATTGTCGACATGGTATAGGGATTGATGCTTACAGACAAGGTGATGGGTGAAGGCAACATACCCAGGTTCGAATCTTCATAAAGTGCGAATTACAATTCTCTTTATATATGATAATTTTAGTTATTTGTATTTATAAAGAGTATGTTAATATCATCCAGAATTCTCATGCCGAATCCATGAATAGCATTTTCCGTTCTGTCTACTTCGTTTATCTCTTGACTCAGGGCATATTACCTGATTGAGACTGTATCAAACATACAATTAGTATACCAACAATTGAACATTATATGTACCTGAGGTTATATTAGCAAGAACATTTAATTTTTAAATGAAATGTATATTTGGATTACTTTATTCGCTCTGTTGAATGTGAACACACATTAAGGTCGTTCCGATCCTGCTCAGCAGATGCTAACATGTTCTTACATAAATCATATCGTATCAGTTTGTATCGTAATACTCAATAGATAAATAGTTCACGAACTACAACGATTCGACTGCAGTTATGTTAATATGGTCTTTTCTATAATGGGATATGTAAGGCCCTAAAAAGTTCTGAGCATGTTTTTCTGTGAAAATGTTGATATTATTTGTGTACTACTCTAATACAAAGATGTAATGCAAATTTTATTGGCGTAAAATGGAAAATGTTTGAAAGCTGTATATTCATCTCACAGATTTATGGAGCAAATGTTTGTCTTCAATCTTGTACTGCCGTGCTTTTATGTACATAATATATCAATGTACTGTGGTTCGAAAGAAAAATTATTATTATTATTATTATTATTATTATTATTATTATTATTATTATTAAAATTATTTATTAGTATTATTATTAATATTATTAATATTATTAATATTATTATCATTATTATTATCATTAAAATAATAATAATAATATTATTATTATTATTAGTAGTAGCAGTAGTAGTAGTAGTAGTAGTAGTAGTAGTAAAATTATTATTATTATTATTATTATTTATGTCAGTTCCATCTACGATTAATCAAACTGTTTCCTTTCTGTTTAGCTCTTGCGCTAGATAATGCATTGACAGCAGGATGTACGTCTTCTGGATGGAGCATGAAAATTAACACAACGATTATTCGAATGCTAGATCCTGCTGCTGATCCTGCAACCATATACATGTCACAGAGATCTTGTACAGGAAAAGTGGTGAATGATGAACTGCAATTTTTATATGCGTATACAGACTGTAGCACGAACAGACAGGTACATCACGAAGCATCAGTACACAAGTTTAGATACAAAATAATTGATATAAATAATTGCATGATAATAATCTCTGGAAACAATTATAAATAACCGTGCAATGACATTTTATTTAAACGATCTTTTACTATCAGCTTTTGTGGTATAAATTTAATTAATCATCCACGTCATTACCAGTAACATGTAATCAATGGGTCCTTTGTATTAACTGGTACCTGGATGTAGTAGTCATCACGCATAATTTGTAACTTTGTTGTGACAGACATTTGCCGCTTATTATAAACCTTACTCCTGTGTATTAAACATTCAAGGTACGAATACAAATTGTATGTGTGTGTGAGTGTGTGTGTGTGTGTATGTGTGTGTGTGAGAGAGAGAGAGAGAGAGAGAGAGAGAGAGAGAGAGAGAGAGAGAGAGAGAGAGAGAGAGAGAGAGAGAGAGAGAGAGAGAGAGAGAGATGTGTTGAACTCTTTGTACAGTGAATGGTATATTTTTGATGATGGTCAGGCAGAAAAGTGAAGAAAACAAATAGCATCATGATGTAAACTTCCCATTTCAAGATTGTCCTGATTAGAAATTTCAATTCGAGCTCTATGACAATTTGAAATTCAAAACAAAGCCATTCACTAATAATCAAAGTCATTGTCGTTTCTTGTAGATATTATCCATATGAATTTGTTTTTCTGTTGTTATCAACGCGATTTATTACATAAAATGTCTTTGCTATTAATTGAGAAACCAGTTTACTCTGCTGCACGCGGTAATAAGTAAATGAAGTCTTTCATTACAAGTATTATTTGCCACTGTCAGAAAAACACGTAGAAAGGTTTTGTTCCTTGGTATAAACCTACTGACTGGAAATTGCGAAACTACACAAATACTAATGGAATATTCAGATAGTCAACGTTTCTTGTTCGATTTATTTCTGATGATAATTTTGAAATGCTTAATTTAACGTAATGAACTTAATTAGATTTAAAAAAAAACTGTTAAGGATTTTCTGCTTTTGGTTTTATGTGTGTGTGTGTGTGTGTATATTATAATATATATCTGAAACTAACCATTTTCCTACATCATTGCACACTGCTGTCCTAAACCTAACAGAACAGCACTCTTTTTAATTTCGTAGATCATATCAACCACTTGCACGTGGAACTATATTGAACCATAAACCAGGAATGAAACATACATCAAACATTTTGTTAACCTCATTGAATATACGGCTTGCTCTTGTGATATGTATTCTGCATCGTCATCATTATATTACAAAAACTTTGATTGGTTAACGTAAATTTACCAATATTGGTTGCATGCAGAAAAAGGACCAATCATATTGCTGATGAAAGCTATACCATTAAAACATGTATGTTAATGAATTATTGATCATTTGTATGCGCAATGAGACTATACATATTATATAACATTTATATTACATGTTAAATGTATTCATTTTTTAAATTCACGATAGTTTAATTCAGATTTATACTATATTTTAGATAGCAGAAGCAAGCAAATATTAACTTAGACGTGTTTGTAAAGTAGACGGAACATAAGAGCAACAAGAAGTCTGATCATTTATCACTAGAGTTCTTCAATCTATGAAGACAGCCTTAAACTACCTTGATAACTTACACGAAAACAAAGTACAATTCTAACAAATAAACATATACAATTATTCTCCTAATACTCCGCGCGGAAGCTTTTCATTTATCCACAACGTCGCCTGAAGCGATAGAAAAGATATTAAACTGAAGCGACTATAATCCAGTCTAAGAAAAGAACGGAAAACACGAACACATTGTCTCAGATATTGCAGCAATCTGACTTGGTTTACATAGACAAATTCTAGTATCTAAAAATATTTTACATTGTAAGTTATGATTAATTTAAATAACACACATATAAAAGAACAGGCTTGATTTTTTTCATCTCATTGTTACTAAGCATTCAGTAAATTTATTATGTGCAGTTCAGAACCGTCTCAAAATTTCTAATATTCAAACAACATAATTAGATGTAAACGTAGCGAGAATTTGCAAGTGTTAGTGCATCATTTTGATTTTTGTATGGTTTTGTTTAATTGTCTTTAAGCAACAAAATTATATTGTCGACGTGTGGGCGTCAGCTTCCACAATTTAAATATATTGAAGGAAAACGAAATGATGCCAACCATGGCTCATTTAAATATTTCGTTTGCATATTGCAGATTTCTTCTGACGAAATCATCTACACGAACCACATCATCCAGCCGCTAATTGATCCCAATTTCCCAAATATGGTATTTCAGCACCTGTGGCGAGTTGAAACAAGGTGCAGCATGCCGGTCACTGTCAACAATGGAATAAACATTTACCCAACCGAAGGTTTGGAAGGTTCCATTATTGATAACAGTTACCACAATCTCAGTACCTCCACTCAAGCTCAACTGCTGTTCACCTTTTACACAGATCCAGGGTTTCATAATGAAATTAAAGGCAATTTATACGTACCTTTCGGACATGATTTGTACGTGAAGGTCATATACGATTCGAGGGACACCAACATAAAGATGAGGTTAGATACATGTACGATTCGGGATCAGAGCTCACCGAATCAGATGTTCACCCTGATCAGAGATGGGTAAGTTTACTGTGTTCTAATGTGAACATACACATATTTTAATGTATATAACTAAAGACACGTGTTTTATCATGGAGGTTACCGTTTGCTAGACTGAAACACACTTTTGTTAGAAAGAAGAATTTTGGCGTGAAAAGCTTGAAGACACTATTTCAAGACGTGTACAAAAACTTGGAATTCTTTTCGGGGTTTGCAGTTTACGCCGCACTTTTTAATCATGTTGCAGATACATACATACATACATACATACATACATACATACATACATACATACATACATACATACATACATACATACATACATACATACATACATACATTTGTTTTATTTGGGAGTTGTGCTGTAATTTGTTTGGTGAAGTTAAATGATTTTTCTTTTATTGACTTCAGTTGTCCCACAAACTCTATGGTCCATATTATTTCAATGGCAAATCACGAAGCACGATTCTCTTACCGAGTCTTCGAATTCCAAGAAAGCAACCATTGGTTGACATTAAACTGCAATGCCACTTTCTGCAATTACTATGACGGTAGCCACAGATGCACCCCAGGATGTACTACCAAAAGAGAAATGGTTCCTGAGCAAGAATCTCTTACAACTGTTACCCATGAAGTAAAAAGCGCGAGAATGATCTTACGGATGGAAACTCCAGATGCAGTTTTATCGGCGAGTATGTACAACCACGTAAACATGGATATTTATGATCTTTGTACATACATTGATCTTTCTTGAGATCAAAGCAGGCACATTGATAATCAGCTTTAATATCCGTCATAAATAGTATTTCATCAAAATTTCTTCCTGAAAATTGTATTTTGTTTCTTGTTCTTTTTCGTTTGCGAAAGTCAGGGAATCAATGGTATTGCTTCAAAATTCCCTCATGAAAATTGTATTTCTTTTTGTCCTTTACTTTTCGAGTAGGGGTCCCGAGTGGCCGAGTGGTCTAAAGCGCTCTCCGTTACGGATCACTGCCATCTCACCTCTGTCTGCGTGCGATCGAGTCTAAGATTCAGCTAACGTAGTTATGTGAGAAAGGTTGCCAGTAGCTTCGCTTGGGTCGGTGGTTATTTCGGGGTGGGGTGGGGTGGGTTTCCAGGTTCTTCCTTCACCAATAATACTGGCCTCCATGAATAGCATATCGTGTGCTGAACAATGGCTTTAAACCCTACAACAACAACAACAACTTTTTGGGAAATGTACAGTTTCATAAATAATAATTTACCTCATGCTTATGTTATAATATGTGTACACGTGCCTAAATTTAGATTAATTCAAGTGACAAATACAAATTCATCTTTATTTGCATAAAGAATTTTTGTTGTTTACTAAGTTAATTTTATTGAGTCTAATATGCGTTGTATGCGCATTTTGTGTCACCAGTCGGGACATATTTCTAACATCCTTTTTCAGATGTGAAGAAAGGAGATATTACATTTGGTGGCCATTATTTGCTTGGAGGACACACAAAACTACAGGAAAACACCTAGTCTCAAGGGAAAGACGAAGCATAAACTAATCCATTTATATGCACATGAATAATAGCAAACATATTGTTATTTAAAGTCATTATAAAGTATTGTGGCAGCTGATAAACATCTAGTTATTATGTTGTACAAATAAATACTTGTGTATCTATCGTTTTGTTTAATTTTATTGTGTATCATTAGCTAATTACTAATTATAATTGTACATGGTTATTTATATTAGAAAATGGATGTTAGGACACTTGATAACTTTGTTATATCTAACTTCGTAGAACAACAATTTCTTTCAATGGCTATGACTAGCATGACTAAACAATTTGAAAGTGCTCTAAATTTGGTTGACTATCTAATAAATTTGCTTTTATTTTCACCATATCTATCCAGCGACTAAAAATAATAGGAACTGCCCGTGGCTGTAGATGTCACCCGGACATTGAACATTGATTTGAGATAACGATGACTTTTGCATGACCCACTCAGCAAAAAAAAATGAGTGTGGAAGCTCGAAAGAGTCAAACCACACCAGAAACTGACATTTATTCATACACCATGGAAACGTGTTATTCATATCCTTTTATTCATATGTACTGATGTATATTTCGAAATTAGGTCGGTAGTGTTTTTTGTCATTCATGTTTTGTTTTCAACGGACATGTCACATCCTCAGTTGCTGAAAATGACTTATATAATTAGTTATTTTTTCCGACAGTCCGCTCTTCTGACATCCCAGACTGAGATGTAACCTCAGTAATAAAAATATTTCAAAAATGAAGAATTTGTATTCGTTTTAAAGAAATTATTGGGTGCGAAAAACAGCCTACGTTGGGGTTGGACTCACCCTCTCATACATGAGTCTCAGGCGTCCTTGTAGGTCCGCTTTGGTTAGCCAAAGGCTATGGGAGTAAACCCTATAAGACAATCCGGAGTGGAGACATTTAGGCAGTTGGACGATGTACTACGTCCCTTTCTGGCAACATCTTGGTCTGGAGAGGGATGGGCTTTGCCAGTCGACCTTTGCGGAAGACACACTGAAAATACTGGACAAATCTGAAGCTACCATACCGGATCGGTCGTCTGCCGGGTCAACAAGGACCACGCCCTCCGTTGTCCACCAGAACGGAGGTGACAAGTGTGCTACTGATACTTTGCATAAAATCAAAGCAAGAGACAGCATCGCCATCGCCACATGGAACAGCAGAAGGCTGGCGCAAATTGGAAGATTCCAAGAGCTGATACATGCGATGTAACACTACATATGTCACATTCTGGGACTCTATGAAGTCAGATGGAAAGCCCTAAAAGAACACCAAACTGAAAATGGGCATATAGTACACTATGGTGGACAGTTGGATAAGTCCATAAATGGAGTAGGCTTCATTGTAAACAAAGCCATCAATGGATCTGCGATTGAATACCGTCCCGTATTTAGCAGAATCATCCTCATTCGTCTCAAAGCATCGCCCTTTAACATCACAATTATCCAAGTCTATTCGCCAACTACCATTCATGATGATGAATAAATAGAGGAGTTTTACCAAAAAAACTACATGATATTCTAAGCATGGTAAGAAAATAAAAAAAACATCCTCATCATCCACGGAGACTGGAATGCCAAAGTTGGCAAAGATGATCTAAAAGATTGGGATGATCATTCTGAACCTTCTTGCAATGAACGTACCAATGAAAGTGGCGGACAGCTGTTCGAGCTTGCATGCTACAACAACTTGGTACTAGCCAACACCCAAATCCAACATAAAGCTTCCTGATGCTGGACATGGTACGCACCAAATGGACCCCATCATAACCAGAGAGACTACATAATGGTTAGAAATCTTTACCGATCTGGCATCGATAGAGCAAAAACAACTTATGAAGTTTCGAGTGAGGCTGAAGAAAATTAACAAGCCAAAGAACATCCGACTTAAATTCAACATTAAACAACTGAAGGACCCTAACATCAGCAACTCATTCCAAGCCAAAATTGGAGGAAAATATGCTTCATTCTTGTGATGGATGTTGATGCTAATGTGATGACATATACTTTCAACACAGTCATGACAAAAGCTGCCAAAGACATCATTGGCCGCCATCACCAAAAGAAAAAAACCTGGATTACAGAAAAGATTTTGAATTTGTGTGATGCCCGAAGAGACCTCAAAAATACCAGATAAACAACAGGGGCAATGGTGTAACAAGAAATAAACAAGAATATTAGAAAAAATTGGAAGAAGGAAAAAGAAGATTGGATTGGATAGAAGTGGAAAAAATAGAGAGTAATCTGATAAAGAACAACAGCAAACAGGCATTGCAAATTGTTAAAGATCTCACCAGACTGAAGCAGCTAAGAGTCAGTAGTATTCAAGACGAAAATGGTAAATGTCTAACAGAAGCGAGTGATATTGCAGAAATATGGACTGGATATCTTAAAGAACTCATCAACCATCAGTCCACAGGAGATTCAGAGGTGCATGATGTTCCCAGCTCCACAAATCATGATGGTTTCCCTATTCTCAAAGAAGAGGTGGAGTCACCAATAAGACCAATGAAGAATGGGTAGGAAGCTGTAGTAGACAACGTCCCAGCTGAACCTATCAAGAATGGTGGCGGGAAGGGGGTGGGGGGAAATTAGTGATAGAGTTACTAACATTACTTTGCAACACGATCTGGCAGACAGGTGAATTGCCAACACAGTGGACCCAGTCACTGATTATAACATTTCCCGAAAAGGTAATCTCCAGTTGTGTCAAAATTACAGAACTATCAGTTTGATCCGCCATGCTAGTAAGGTGATGCTTAATTCCATAATCATCGAAGAGGAATCAAGAGCAGAAAGTTTGTCTGGAGCAGTACAAACAACGTCATCTATGTCAAAGCTAACGCCCATCTGAAGCGACAAGAATATATGTATGTAAACTAAAATCAGACTATTGAAAGCACTAGTCATCTCAATCTTTTTGTATTTATGTTAGAAGGCCACTATGAAAACGTCCTCACCACCGTCAAAAAAAGAAATCTGAAATGGTATGGTCATGTCACTAGAGCCAACAGTCTATATACAACAGTACTGCAAGGCAGCGTCCAGGGTATCAAAAGGAGAGGTAGACAGAGAAAAAGGTGGACTGACAACATAACATAATGGGCCAGCAAAAGGTTTGCAGAGAAACGGGCATTGACACATGATCAAGACAAGTGGAGGGGACTGGTCAGATGTTGAGCAGCACAGTGCCTCGACGACCACACTAGGTCAAGAGACTGATGACGATGATGATCTTCAAATGTTCGAAATTAAATATCATGAGATTATTAGAAATTGTGTATCATCATGATATTTGAACGTAAATATCTTCAGACTAGATATCGAGTATTTTCAATTTGAGTATCTGTCTTCAGTTTATGAGAAATATCTTTAGATATTAGACATTTGGAATCTTCAGATTATTAGAAATTGGAATCTTCGGATATTTGAACTTGCGTATCTTCAAATATTAGAAATTGGGTGTCTTCCGATTATTAGAAACTGTCTTTCTTCAGATATCTGAAAGTGCGTATCTTCAGATATTAGAAATTGAGGATTTTCAGATAACGTTAGTATTTTCAGATATTA
The DNA here is from genome assembly GCA_030141615.1 of Unio pictorum. Classification (NCBI taxonomy): domain Eukaryota; kingdom Metazoa; phylum Mollusca; class Bivalvia; order Unionida; family Unionidae; genus Unio; species Unio pictorum. The sequence goes on along the minus strand of JARLTB010000203.1, from coordinate 5,363,757 downwards.
GGAATGTTATGTAATGCACACAATCTAGTTAGCGAGACGTTTCAGACAAAATGGACTATGCTAATATTAAAAATTACTTTTAATTATCTGATATTTGAAAATCTTTATATTTCCAAGAATTGCTTTATCTATTTTCTGTCCTAAGTAGCTTGCCATGACTTATCTTTCAAAATGTTATCACCTCCATGTCAGTCAAAACATATATAGCAGCAGCAAGCTTTAGAGATGATTCTTTATATTGTTCGCATTACCTAAGACTTTAGCTTTTTTAAATTAAACAAAACGAATGGAGTGTGTCGCAGAATTGAAACCGAGTGGATTTTGGATTAAATGAATAACTCAAACATATTGTGTGAAAGATCAAAATGTGTTAACTTAATTACTAAAGAAAATATATGGTGTATAAATACAATGATTCTCACACGCTCTCAACATACAATTGATCAAATCACTCTATACTAACATTCACACATTGAAAATAAACCAATAATATTATATCTATCAGATATACAGATTCAAGAAACCTCAGTTTGCAGTAATGGTGTACACTATGATATTCACATAACTTCACGTATAGACTAGGATTGAGATTTATACAATCTCAAGTTGTCAAATACGTTTAAACGTTATGCACTGTAAGCTAGATTCACAAATCTCCTGGAATGCTACTAAGATTCAAAATGATCTCATGTAAATAAAAATATACCAATCAAAGCAACAATGGGAACAAACAAATGCTTCTTGACCTTTGTACAGTAGCACGATACACCGATAAATCGCAGTTTTACCATGTCCATAGGGTTGGCCCACACTTGTATCGCACCGTTCATGGATCCACCACATGAACAGTCTACGTATACACACGTACAGACAGCATACAGTACCCTTCTATTAGCTACGTCTACAGTCGTGGCTCCACCACATGTACAGACATACGTTTATACATATAGACAGCTCTACGCTTCAGATAAACTAGTCAACTTAAACTCGTCGGCTACACTCGCTACACTCCTTAGCTCGTTAACTCGTTACACTTGTTCGACTCGTTAACCTCGTTACATCCGTTAGACTCGTTAGCTACAATAAAACCAAACTGGTAATAATAATGAGTCCTGGAAAATGCTAATACATTATACTCTTAATATAAACTTTAAATTCACAGTGCACAACGTTTTAAATCTGCGTTGTAATAAATGAATCATTACACGATATGACAATACAAAGTCAAGAAACTTCGCATATCAAATAAAATATAAATTTAACACTCACCACCGTTTCTATAGAATACCACGTGAAACGTGCTCTCCTCGACCAAATCCAAAGCGACCAGTGTGTCGGTTATACGTAAATCTTGCTTAAATTCATAGGACAGTGAGTAATATTCAGGTAAAATACCTGTGCATATCGTGATTATAATATCTCTCGTCGCAAGTAATTTCCGGCGAGACATATATTGGTTCCGTCGCATGTCTGGAAAACATCTGTTCACCCTAGTTAACGTTGTTTCATGCACAACTAAAAATAGTCAAAACAATTTCAGGCATAACAAAAGTTTTTTTTCCTTCTAATTCTGTGACAGGGTTTTTCTGTTTCTGATATTCATTTCATGTCCATGTTTAATAGAGGTTAGTGTTTCTGGGTTTATCCTCTTCTCCAGTCTTGTATTTCCTGTCAGGCGAGATTCCTACCAATCATCTGCATTTCCTTGCGTTTACAAGCTTCAGTGATCCTTACGTTTCGATCTACGTAAACATTATGTTTGTTTGATACATTCTATTATGTTAGAATTGTTTGTACTTTCCTGTTTCACACCTTACTTACATTTTAGCTTTGTGTTCGCCTTTATCACCTGATCCAAATAAACATATTGAAATTAATATTAACCTGAATATTTAATATGGAACCATAGGGAAAAGTACTTCTTCTGGGTATTGATCACATCATCAATCAAAATGATTTTGGACTTATTCAAGTACTTAATACAGATATGTATAACATGCAATAATAGAGGAAAAACTAATAAGCGTTACCAATTAACTACAAATAACACCTTATCTCATCACATAAGAAACAATGATACAGTAAAGCGTTCAATTTTAACAGTTTTTAAACTCTGCGTGTTATTACACATTGCATACAATAAAGTCTTATGAACGACACAAAACAGACATTGAGAAATATAATGCTTTGATGCACGTGGAAGTGCGTCTGCAATTAGATTATCTTTTCCATTGTTGTGCTTGATGTCAGAATTGTATTTCAGCAATATCAAACTCGCAACTTAATAAACTCAAAAAATAACATTCATCCTGCCAATGAAAGTAAGGAGGTTGTGATCACTAAATGCATTAATCGGAGAAGGAGCTGAACTAATTAATATATACTTCAAAGTGTTCAAAAACCAATACAAAATCCAAACTTGCCTACTCGTTTAAGGAATAATTTTACTCTTGTGTTTATTTATTTTCTTACTAAACAACAAATTAAATGATTTACATCATTTATTGTACCAACCTAGACATATAAACCAATCATGGAAAAACTCACTTTTGATAACATTAATTGTAAACATTTGCATTACTAAGTCTGCTTAAGATTTTCAAGATTGATTCCATGTGATCTTTCAAGGTTTCGTTGTAGATGATAACGTCATCGATGTAAGAGTGGCATTTTTCTAGTCCAGATGAATGAATGAATAGTTGGATTTAAAGTGAAACAGCCACTAGGGTTATATGTTCACTATTTTGCACTGCCATTTATTTACATGGCAGTGATTTAATTTATCCAGGAAGATGGAATAGTGCCACATCTTCCTGGCGTTTATGCGCACAGAGTGCGCTATTTAATTTGGTCGTCATATCATACCCCTAAAAAGGGGCTAATGATATGAATATTAGACCTGGGTGAGTGGGAATAGACCCATCACGCACTCAACCTATCAACCAATCGAAAGTACGTACGCTTATTCCAAATTCAATCCAGTTTTTCTAGTGGATTTCTCTATGCCAAGATTGTGTAAGCCACCGATGCAATTCATTAAATGATAGAATTGAAGAATTAAATTACGTTCCTATCTATGCCAATCTTCTAGTACAAAAGTGTACATATTATATGTCCCTAACAATTTCTTTTGCTGATATGACTAAACGTCATTTGAAAGGTAGCCACTGTCAGAGAGGATTAGATTGTTAATTTTGAGCGGTGGGTCCGAAAATGATCAAGTTAGGCTTTTTGGATAGAGCTTGTCAAGGAGGGTTTTTGTAACCAAGTGGAAGACCCTTTTAAGGCAATGAAAGACAATAGCCCTAAAAAGGACTTTTTTTGTTGAGAATCCCATGATCACTTGTTAGTGACAGATTATCCCTCTGCTCCTGTGGTTGGTCCCTGTATACTTCTTGAGTGTCTTGTTTGACCCTGTACTCACTCGATGATTCCCTGTATACATCTTGGGTGTCTTGTTTTGGATTCTCACTCTAAACATCCTTGCTCCCTCGTCAATTTGCTTCCGTATTTTTCCCTATCAATTTGGAATTCTTTGTGCTGTTTTGTGTAGAATATATAACCCCATATGACAACTATTTGCATTGTTAGTTAATGCATGATGTTATTAAGTTACTGCAAGGCCTGATAGTTTTGGGGTTAACTATCTTTATAGTGTATGAATTTGAGGTCATTTTCTAAATTAGCATATTTTTGGTTGCAACCTTGTGTTGCTGGGCCTGATAGTCTTGGATTTGAGACTACCTTATAAGATCTAATTTGGGGTCATAACCTATGCATATATGATGAGGTTTTTTAGTTGCAACATTGTGTCGCTGGACCTGATAGTCTCGGTTTTGAGACTACCTCATACACTCTAGTTGGGACCATAGTTAGGGACGCGTGTTAGTGGTTATACTTTAACCACAGCGGTATCGCGTTTTTTAGGGGCCTATAATACCTTCGTAATATTAAACTCAGTTATGAGATGTTGTCAATGGGGTTATATAGAAGGAAGAATTTAGAAGCATAAGAGAAAAAAAGAGAGGTAAGACGCTTGCCTTATTGATTGTATAACTGGTAGTTAATATAACTCTTGATGTTTATACCTTTATGTATTTCTTTTATTTTAGGTTTATTTTTATTGTTCCATGTTATTTTACCATTCCATTAGGTTTGGTTGCTCTGGAGCCACCATGGGAACGTTATACCCAGCGTAGTGTAGGTGGGCTCCCTTAAGGGTAACGAATCCCTTTTGGCCCCGTACGCTTCCCTCCCCTTAGAACAATATTATTTTATATGCATATTTAGGTACCAGTAAAACATTCATTTCATTTATGGATGATATGGTGTTATACTTATATTCTATCTATTAGCCCTGTAGTTCTTAGAAATTCAATTATATTATAGTATGTTCTTTGAGGGTTTGTGTTGCATAATTGAATTATTTCTGGATATGTACTTGGTGCGGCAAGTCCTAATTGTTTAGTTATAAATAGGTCTCTTTCTTTTTGCGTATTTTTACAGATGTTGAATATATGATACAGATCTTCCAGTACGTTACAGTGGAAGCAGTTGATGTTGTGCGGAAAAGGTCCTATATATTTTAAAAAACTATTAGCTAATTTTGTTTTTCCAAGAATTATCCTATTTATTTTAGATTGTTCATAACTGCTGCACATGGGTATCAGGATATTTATATTGACTTCTTTGACAATAATATGTAAAAATCTCGCTTGTTTATTATGGTTCCAATCCTTTTGCCACTTTTGATTTATCAGTGTATAGATTAAATTGTTAATTTATGTTGGACTATACTTTAGTGGCATGTAATTAGGTTCAGTGAGTTTACTCTTGACTAATTGGTCAGCTAATTCATTGCCTTTTATGTCGATGTGAGATGGTATCCATAGAAACTCTACTGTTATGTTTTGAGTATCGAGTATTTTAATTATTTGGTTAATTTGATTAAGAAAGTTTTCTCTTGATTTAGTATTATTGCATTGTATTGATTTTAGGACACTTAGTGAATCACTAATAATGAAGGTCTTATCTGGTTTATTTTCTAGTATCCATTTTAAAGATTCCAGGATGGCCCAGAATTCAGCTGTGTAAATGGGTTGTTATTTTTGGAACCATCCGTGAATATATGAGTATAGTTTTTATATTGGTTGTTGATTAGTTCCATGTTGTTGATTTTCTTTTCTTTTACCTTTGTCTATAAGGGAGATGTTTACTTTAATTGATGTATTATTCAAAGGTTCTTTATCAAATATTTGATTAGTTTCCACTTGGAGTATATCCACTGGGAGTTGTAAATTTAATTCATGTACTATTTTGCCAAAGGATGACCTATTTTTAAGAGTTTTCCTAAAAGGAATTTTGCATTTGTTGATAGCTACTAGGGGTGTGTTTTATTGTGTGTGGACAGTCGAGTTGCGTATCCTAGTCCAGATGTAATCATGTTCACCAAACGTTGGAAAGTACACGGCAAACTGTTTATCCCAAACAACCTTACCTTATTACTGAAGTTGCAAATGCCGAAATGGAAGTTGCCAACATCATTTCAAAATATCAAACTTGATCTACTAGATATTTTGCATTTCTATTTTTTTCATTGCAGACTCAAATGATGGAAATGGAAACTGTTTTCTTCTCACTGATCACCTTTATATAATCGGTGCACATGAGGAAAGTATTATATGGCGTCGGTATACAGTGACCTCCAATTACTTTTAATGGTTCTAAGAAATCATTTTCCAATAAAACTGAATTTCGTTTTCAAACAATCCTGTTCGGTAGGGTTCATCCTGTATGGATGCTGTTTCATGTGTATTGAATCTAAAATGTCAATGTCACGTTCGATCTATTGTGTTAGTTTTGAAACATCAGGACACAGGTGCTTATATTCAAATAATTATTTAAGTTCGCGCTTTTCTTGTAGAGGCAGATGTGAAAGTTTCTGGTTTAGATTATTCAATACTTCTGAATTCTGAAGATTTGACCACATGATTAACAAGAGTATTTCTACCAATATACTCCTTGACAATATCTAACATTTCAAGAATACTAATAATGTACTTTATGTCACGGAATTTATTTCTAGCTTGATCAGACCATACTCTGTAGCATGACGATGACTTGAGGCATGTTCTAGAGACCCAAAACTTTATAACACCTATCTGATAGCTCCTTTTCTTTCTGTTTACGTCATGCATTAATTTCATTGTGACCCTGTATGAGGTAAGGGACCGACACAGTCAACCATTGTTCACCTAATTTTTCATCAATGAACGAATAGGTCGCTGATAAGCCTTAGGTATCTTCCCATCGGGTTTCCCTGTTTTTTGACAAATGTGACAAGCTTTACCGTATTTGCAAACATTAGTTTTAATTGTCAGGGATATACAATGACTCAAGATCTGGTGCAAAGTCTTGTATTATCCCCTAAATGACCCGTCTAAGGTGTCCCATGGGCTATCGACTAAGAATTTCCTGAATATACGTCTTCAAACAACACTTTGATAGCTCACTTCAGGTGGTATCAAGATCTTAATAAGGAATTCAGTTTGAACAAAGTGCAAATAGTGATATTCTAAATTAGTTCTGATATTCATTGTGTTGATGTGCACGTAGTCTCAATTATGCCAGTATTACTGTGTCTTTGATTGTGATGACATACTCACTGTATATTGTGTATCCCAATAATATAATCCAAAAATGTTACTTTCTGAATTTACTATGATTCCAAACTAATGTTCTAGTCCTTACATATTTATGAAGAACAATTCGCATTCCAGTGAGAAATAATCTGAACAAAGAAAATCCACCTAAAATAAAAAAACTGAACACAGCAATAAGATTGATTCTGCTCAAAACGATAAAGCAAGAATTAGTACTGTATAAAGTAAACAAGATTATATCTTTTTGAAACTAAACTAAACAAATAAAACCATGATGAGGGTCAAATTGTCATTTCTAAAACATTTTAAGTTGTCTGAAATTTAAGTCCTGTAACTGAATATATAATAAAGATCAAGGAAAGCGTCAGGTAGACCAGGTTTGTATTGAGGAATTCCAATGTTCTATACCCGATCCAAAACATGTTGACATTAATATTGATCTAAATATTTAATTCTCAGTCAACTACAGTTTTTTTAGCACTAAATTCCCATTATGTAATGCCGTAACCTCTTCCGCTTTTAATATTCCTTATTGTACAAAGCGTAGACGTGGAGAAAAGTCCTCCTTTATTGTATCGCTTCGAAATGTATAAACCAATTATCGAATACATTTGCCAAAATATGTGCAATATTTTGTAATAGGTCAACATCATCTTAGCAAATTTGAATTATATTACAATGCCTCATTACAGTAGTTTGATTGGGAAATAATTCTAGTAAAATCATATCGTTTGACAATGTCAAGGAAATATTTGCGTCCCTTTCAAAAGAGAACCTGAACTGACTCATTTTGGTGGCTGCAGTGGGCGAGGTTAAAATCGGAATATAATTGGACTCTTCTGTCTTAACATATGGGACGCACTCAACCAGAGCCGTCTCACTAAACCTTATCAATTAATGTGTAATGTAACGTAACTAAGACATATTTTCATAACATATAATCACGATGAAACTGCGTGGTGGTTATTTGTCGACTTAACGAAATTTACCAGGCATTGTTCCTTTCGATATGTTCTCTAATTATCTAATACATTTGTACCAGATGAGGAGAAGGTCCTGATGTGATTGGCTATTACAAATGTTGTCCACGCGTAGAACTGCCGTTTGTCTGCTTTTCTTGCAATAGTTAGTACAACAATGATTGCCATTACAAATTCTATAATTTAACGATAACAAAGTTTTGTTAATTGTAATGATAAATTATCTGATTTTTAAAAGATGCAAGATAACTAAGATGTAGATCAGTTTTCAGCAACGGTAGACTAGGAATCAACGCATTCAAAGTTTTAAAATAGAGTTGTCTCTTAACTGATCGATAAACTAAATACCGAAAAAACACACCATGACAATTCGTTACCAAACCATCATATACACAATGAAAATATTTTTATAAAAGGAGGAAAGTTAACAAAGGTATCGCAAATCAACTTTACACGTGATATATAATATAGAGATATGCGCTTTTTTGTCGCGCTCTTTTGGTTTTGAGCTCTTTTGTCTTGCGCTCATTTGTCGGTGCTCTTTTGTCGGCGCGCTTTTGTCGTACGATCTTTTGTTGGGGTGAACAAAAGAGATGCATACAGAAGCAGACCACAGAATTGCACTATATCTATTAAGATACTCCATATTCAATTACGGGTATTTATATAACATATTTTAGTTTATAACAGTTTTTATTAGCCTCATTTGGTTGATGCTATATTTGTTTATTCCATAATTATGGCCAGCACTATAAAAAGAGTACATGTAGGTATTTTTTCCATTCATTGATCAAAGTTAAAAAGCTAAGTTCACGTCTGCTTATTCGATCAAAAAGTAGGCCTTGAATTGGTTTCATACAGGTCAGGAGATCGTTTCGTGATCCTAGGAGACCATCTGCATTACAGATGTGTCATGACCGTGCTAGCTGCTGATTGGCTTTATTATAAAAAAGTCAGATATTGACTGTTAATATATTTCGCAATACAAAATATTTTAAATGGCTGGAAAAATATTCATGTGATTTCGAATTCTTAATTTGATGCGGATATAGAGATTATATAAAGGAATTAAACATGCATCGTTTCATTCTTCAGTTATAATTCAGTTATGAACAAGGTGAAAACAAAGTCATATGGACAACGTTCGTTTGCATACCAGGGCCCGGCGACGTGGAACGAATTGCCCATTGAAATTAGACACAAAGACACAGTGGTCCCTTTTAAGAGTGCTCTCAAGACTCACCTGTTTCGACTTCAGGGACAAACTTAGCAACCTAGTCATGTTTTGTATCTTATATATTTTCAGCACGTTTTTATGTTTTCCAATTTCATTGTTTTTGTCATTTGTTGTTCTGTAGTGTAGTCATATCATTACTGATGGTGTAAAACGCTTAGAGCTTTGAAAGATCAGGCGCTATACAAAGTCCTCATTATTATTATTATTATTATTATTATTATTATTATTATTATTATTATTATTATTTAGTCTTACAAAAGTCATGAAGGAATTAAGATATATTTATTTATTTTTCGTTCGTTAAAATTTCTTCATTATTCTAAACAGACAGTACGATGCTGGGATAATGTTACATCATGCAAGGAATTGGATATTTATTTCATTTCATTGGATTACAGTCATTAATAATAATAATAATGAGGACTTTGTATATCGCCTAATATTTAGAAGCTCAAAGCGCTTTACAACATCTTTAATGACATAACTACACCACAGAAAAACAAAACATAAAAACCATGAAATTGGAAAACATGCTACATGATGAAAACATATTCGATACAAAACATTATAATGTCTCTTAGTTTGCTCCTACAGTTGACAAAAGTAAGCTTTTTAGAACACTCTTAAAAAGGACCACTGTGTCATTGTGTCTAATTTCAATGGGCAATTAGTTCCACATCGTCGGGCCCTGGTATGCAAAAGGAACGTTGTTCATATGACTTTTTTTCATAGTGGGAAGAATGAGTATACGATTGTCAGAAGAGGAGCGTAAGTATTTTGCTGGTGGATACACATGGGTAAGGCCGAATACGAATGTTGGACTGGAGTCTGTCAGTGAAACGTTGCACAGAAAACACATTTTGTGTTTGATTCAGAAGCGAATAGATAGCCAGTGTAGGGTTTAGAGCAGTGGTGAGGTGTGCTCTGATCGAGGTATTCTAAAGATGATCCGAGCAGCTGTGTTTTGAACTTTTGTACGTTTCAGCAGCAGAGGGGGCGAATCAGACAACATTTTTAAACAAGTTTTCAATGAAATCAGGCTTCTACGGCCAAGATGTGGTGAATCGGATACAAGTTTTCATGGATCAGTCCAAAAAAAAATCAAATGAAATCAGTCAAAGAAAAAATATGAAAAGGTGAATCAGACAAGTTTTCAATGAAATCAATGAAATGAGTAAAAACTTTTCAACCGAATATTTGATCCAGTCCGATACGATATCGTGTTCGAGGGTCATGTAAATTTATTGTTACAAATCCGTGTGGGGCAGACTGAGCATGACTAAAGAAATTTCTAAATTGATTGAAATTGATTGAAGTCCATATCGGAACACCATGTCTGCCAAATATTTCGTAGCGTATGTGTATCAACTCCATTAAACACACACAACACATTACAATTATCGCGAATCACTTTTGGTATTTGTGTGTAGCGTTGAGTGACATAGATCACGTCCGTGTTTTTATGCCTGCCTCGGGAAAATATTCTAGCTGGGTTTTTTTGTTTATCTAACATTACATCGTCGTATACAACTAAATTGTTGATACTTCCATCGAGGTCTTCTACTGATGGTGCCTCGTCAATATCGGTTATAAATTCAATAATATCCTCGCCGGCAATCTCTGAAGCGTTTTCATTAAAATCTTTTAGCACTTCATAGCATCGTTGGTCATCTACGCTAGGGGCAATTAAATACAACTTATCCCATTTCATCCATCTCATTATTAAATTGAGCAACAATTGCGTCTTGCCGGATCCAGATGGCCCGATTATAATTGCGCGGATAGAGTTTGGTAGCGCTGCATGATGCTTAACTGGTTCTCTTGTTTTAGTCGCTGAAAAATCAATTATATTCATATCTCTATACATAAATTATGGATCTATATTGTGTGAAGTGTAAAAAACGTACTGGCACAGATGACTTGACGACGATTACAACAAAAAATAACCGATCAGCGCTTTCTGGTAAATGCGTACAATGTAGTACAAAGAAATTTAGATTTGTTTCCCTTGGTGAAAACAAGAAACCCAAGGAACCTTTAAAAAAAAACGAGGAGGTGATATCGCTGCCAAATTAGCAAAACTCCCTGGAACCCCATGGGCAAAATACCCCGGAAAAAAGCACCTTCCAGGATATAGCCACTGTGGCCCGGAACACGATTAGATATCAGACTCAATAATCATAACCAACCCAACCCCGGTGAAGAACCAATAAACGCCATTGATAAGGCCTGTCACCTTCATGATGTTGCTTATAAAAGCAGTAATCTGCAACACAGGCATCTAGCAGATGTGAAATTAATTCATGCGTTGATAAATCCTTCAAAGAAAAATTGGCTTCTTTTTTGATCAAATCGGCAATGAAAAGCAAATTGATGTTAGGTGCTGGTAATTAATAACAACATGGAATCTATTTATTATTCCCCCAGAGGATACTGGAGGGGTAAATCAGCAATCCATAAACTCGCTAGCGCTGCAAAAGTGAAAAAAACCACTGCGGCGGATTGGTTATCTAAACAGGCACTATGGCAAATTTATCTACCACCGCCTAAACAAATTAATGTCTCGCATTTTGATGTGACCTTTCCTAATGAAGTTCATCAGGCTGATCTATTATTTTGCCACCTGACCACGGTTACAAGTACGCATTAACCGTAGTTGATATTGCAAGTCGATACAAAGAAGCAGAACCGTTAAAAACAAAATCGGCCACTGAAGTAGCTTCTGCATTTGAAAAGATTTATCGAAGGGGTCCTCTGCACTGGCCAAATCTATTACAAATTGATTCTGGCAAGGAATTTCAGGGTGCAGTGTTATCTACAATGAAATATCACAATGTCACTATCAGACCGGGGCATACTGCGCTACATCGTGATCAGGCAATTGTAGAACGGTTTAATAAAACCCTTGCTGAGCGGTTATTTGGATATCAATACGCAAAAGAATTCATCCAAGAAAAAAGATCCCGTGAATGGGTTAAAAGATTACCATCTGTGATTACTGCACTGAATAACGAGATTACTAGAACAATTAACATGAAACCTGTCCACGCGATTAAAAAGAAGTCAATACCTAAAAAACCACAAAAAGATTTCAAAGAACCAATTCTTGGTAGTAATGTCATTGTGAGGTACTTATACGAACCAGGAGAGCTTGAGGTTGGCAGAAAAAGGGCTACTGATCCTATATGGAGTGTTACTGCACACAAGATATCTAGTGTAACACGATCTACGGGTAGACCTCCAGTCTATAAACTGGATTCAACTGCCCCTCAGCGGGGTTTTACTAGACAACAATTACAAGTGATTCCTGACGATACTCAATTGCCGCCCCATGGTCTTAACTAGCACCAAGGGTGCTGGCACCCCGGCGTCTATTGCACTCAAGACAAGTCAACATCACATTATTTCTGACATGACCGAGATTGTTATTTTTTCTGTCAACGGTGAATTGGCGAGGATCCTTATCCGAATACTGCCAACGAATTATACAATTGCAACTTGCGCAGTGATTATTCTGTTTTTTCTTCAAAGTGATTATTAATTTAGCATCAATATCAAATTCTCGCTGTTTTTTTTTGTCTTGTTGTTTGTAACCGGAGAGTTTTTTATCAATCATTTTAACATCAATATCATCCATTGTGGTGTCATTATCATCGAAGACAATTCTTCGAAGTTGATTTATTTTTCGTACTCTGGATACTGAAAGATAGACTAAATTTGACCATTCGATGCGATTATCTACCATCCAAACAATTGTATCTGATATAGTCAATCCCTGTGAAGAATGTATTGTTGCTGCGTATCCTAGCGTCCATGGGGATTTATTAGCACGCAATGCATCTTCAACGACATTGATATCAACCAGCACAATATCATTTGATACTAAATTCTGTTTTTCATTTTGTCCTGGAATATCAACTTCAATGTTCTGTTTTCGTGTATCCGATGGCCTATAACAGAGGGGCACTGGAAGTGTTGCAAATTTTTGTTTATGCAATTCAAATAACTTCATCTGAAGTGTGTCCCTGACTATTTTTCTACTTGCAATGATCAAATCATTTGGTCTCCATGCTTCCAAAAACTCATTCATTGGAGTTTCCGAAATTATTTCACGGGCTATTTCACACTGGATTTTATCCGGTTGTAATCTAATTAGTTTCTTAAATTCTTTTAATTCATTATCAAGTGATCTATGATCGGTATCAATTTCTTCATAATAGTCTACAAAACCCTTTAGCCATTCATGTGGGGATGCACCGACAAATGGTGGTGGTTGTCCGTGATCACCGCACATGACGATTTTTGTATTTTTCAATAACAACCACTCAAGAAATATTTTTAATACATCTTCTGACACTGTGTCTATTTCATCCCAAATGATAATTTCAGGAATAAATTTCTCTCCCATGCGCTCAGGAGTCCATTTATCTCCCTTCCATCGGAAAAAAAACTGTGATAAGTGCAAGCATTTACCCCTGTCTGTATCATTTCTCTTGCAAGTCTGTGAGTTGGTGTTAGTACAATCATGTTTGGATTGGAAACACGAAATAACTCAATTGCCCGGGTTGTTTTTCCTGACCCACCACAGCCGTTTAAATAAACTGTTTTATACAGGCATATTGGATCAGAAATCGGTGGCGCATTAGAAAATTCTGAACACTGATTGCTTTCTAAATAATTATTTTCAATGGTAACATCTTCTGATTGAATATAATCATGAAGCATTTCCTTCTTAATTCTCCATGACCCCCAATTCTCGTTGCCAGTAGCCTTAAAATCAGCCATTTTGCTATTTATGTAAAATGAATCAGTGGCAACTCTAACTGCGGTGTTAGGAAATTTATTGATCATCGAAAACAGATTAATAGAAGCATAACCAAGCATAGAAGCTCTCAAATGTGTATACTGCGGATTGTATCCATCATTATAAGTAACAATTGTACCCAATTTGGTTCCATCGGACAGAAATGCGTCTTTACGATTGACATATAGGCCCTTATTTGTTAAATCCGCGATTACAAAATCGTATTCAGCATTGTCTATAATCAATCGTGAAGAATATCTTGTATTATCGAATTTACCACCCTGAGTGAATTTACCGATTATTCTTCTACTAAGATCTTTTGCTTCGTTGTTTCTGATTTCAAATAACTGTTTGGACCAATTCATGATTTGTTGTTCATTAAAATCAGGAAACAGTTTTCGCTCTTCGCTAATTATTTTTTCTAGATCAGGTTGTGGTAACCAGACTGATTTCTGTGCTCGATAGGATATAATTGCTTCACTGACAATTAATGATTTTAACATCTTACAATCAAGCATATACCGTAATAACACTATTGGCATCCAGTGTTTTTCAGACATGTGTTTACCAATCCAAAGATAACTACACGGATGAAGTCCTGTAGCCATTTCAAATGATACTACACAAGCGAATCCTGTTAAATCGAAATCAGGCAGTGGTCCATTAATAGCAACACGGGTCATTTCGTGTGTGGGGTGTCCAAATCGTTTAAAATATTTCTCGCATTCTCCATACCCGAGAAAACTTCCTGGATAACATGCAATCATATCAACTGAAATAACGGTATCAGGGTCGTATTTTGTATTCCATAATCCTCCATGGCCGTATTCAAGACAGGACAATTTGACATCTGATAAAAACTCACTTCGTGTTGGTTTCCACGCGTTTTTCTTTCTAGCAAAATGTGCTGCAATTGATGGTAGTGTAAAACAGTTTGCTAATAATTGATCGTTGTCTTATCCCTCCCCAGAAAACTCACTAGCTAGTTGTTTCATTTGATTATGCAGTTCTTCAGTACGGTATAATTCTCCGTTGGGCTTTACAAACTGATCAAATTTGCATTCTTCGTCTGAAGTACTATGAAATAGCCACATTGACACGGGATCGTTTTTACTCAAATGGTAAATAGCATCAAATAATTTCTGCTCTGAAAAAAACTCTTCGGTTTGGGATAGATATTTTACGGTTCTATCCCGTGGGAATATTGTTACTGCAGATGACCATGCGTGTTCGTTATGATCAATAATTTCAATTGGAGCTCCCTGTGATTTATATTTCGATTCGTATAATACTTCTCCGGTGATTGTCCTTACTGATATTGGAAATCTTAATGATTTTT
This sequence comes from Unio pictorum, assembly GCA_030141615.1. Lineage (NCBI taxonomy): Eukaryota > Metazoa > Mollusca > Bivalvia > Unionida > Unionidae > Unio > Unio pictorum. The sequence goes on along the minus strand of JARLTB010000203.1, from coordinate 5,348,735 downwards.
CTAATTTGGTTATATCTTGAATTGTTGCCCCATGCTCTTTTACCGTTAATTCCCATTCGGTTATTTTTTTTTCGTCTTAGATCAGTTAGTTTATTCCCCTGGGACGCATTTGTGAAGTGTTCCATTATTCGTTCTGCTACACAATTGAGTCCTGTCGAATATTTCATGGGTGCTAGTTTTGCGATATCAGGTTTTTCATTGAGCGGATAGATCCCGTAAACAACTGCTGTGACAGGATAAGATCTTTCGTAGTAGGGTTTATCAATTCCGGTCAAAATTCCTGGTTTTGAATCCTGATTCACGGTGATAGTTTTTTTGCCAGTCAAGATAGGTTCAAATTTATCCCTAATAATCCATTTTCCATCCTCACGGATAAGGAATTTTATTCGGAAAAAATGACTTTTTTCCCCAAGACGTGAAATTATCACTGCTGCTTTTTCATCATTCATGGTAGCGTCAACAACACCATCAATTCGAAATGTTGACCAACAATAAGATGCTCCATCACGCTTGAATTCATTAAAACAGTCTCTGATGGCTTTATCAAGAATTTTATTCTTGGGTGTATTAGAAACTATATCAAGATTGAATTGAGCATCCTTCCAAGGTAATTTCTTGTTACGTTTTTTTAGGTCTATCCCGATTAAATCTAGGATTAATTTTCAATAATCTCTTAAACTCTCTCATGTTTCTGTCTATTAAACGTTTTTTGGGTTTATCGATATTAAATTTAGGATTAATTTTCAATAATCTCTTAAACTCTTTCATGTTTCCGTCTCTTGGACGTTTGTTACGTTTTTTGGGTTTATCGATATTAAATTTAGGATTAATTTTCAATAATCTCTTAAACTCTTTCATGTTTCCGTCTCTTGGACGTTTGTTACGTTTTTTGGGTTTATCGATATTAAATTTAGGATTAATTTTCAATAATCTCTTAAACTCTTTCATGTTTCCGTCTCTTGGACGTTTGTTTCCGTCTCTTGGACGTTTGGGTCTATCGAGATTAATTTTCAATAATCTCTTAAACTCCTTCATGTTTCCGTCTATTGGACGTTTTTTGGGTTTATCGATATTAAATTTAGGATTAATTTTCAATAATCTCTTAAACTCTCTATCAGTATTGAATTTAGCATTTTTCGAAGTCACTCTCTTGAACTTCCTCATGCTATACTAAAAACAAGTGTCTAAATGAAAGATTTATGTATAATGAATCACTGCAAATGGGTCAGTCATTGAATTAGACAAATAGTATAGTATACGATGACCCAAGAATTCAGACAGCACCCTGTGATTACAAATTATAAAGCATCCAGTGATGGTGTTGTAAGACACTGTATACTGAAGAACCCAGTTGGTGCTGACAATGGTATGGGGTATTTGGTGTTTACTGTTGGAAAGAAGATATATCGCAATCATCGTTTCGTATTTGAATGTTTTAATGGATTGATCAAAGATGGTTTTGTTATTGATCACAAGGATTCTAATCGAAAGAACAATTCTTTATCAAATCTGCAAGCTATCACACAAAGTGAGAATACCAAACGAGGAAAGACTGGAAAATGCTCAAAAAAAAACGAGACCAGTAAAATCTTTGAATACAACAACTAACGAAGAGAAAATATTTAAATCAATATATGAAGCCGGCAAGTATTTCAATATTTGTAGAGCCTCGGTACAAAAAGTTGCATCGGGAATAACCAAGACGGCTATTTCAAAAAAGAACGGACAAAAAGTTCAATTTAGTTATGTCTAATGCGTCATATTTTTCAATTAGAGATATGTCATTGTTATAGAATAATGAATTCTGAAAACATGAATAGCATCATAGTTGAAATAGCAAAATTGAAAAATCAGGGTATTGAACTATCAGATGGGTTAAATCCTGATCAAATCAAGTCGTATTTTCAGGATATAGAATACGGGGTTAGCACTAACAAATATATGCTACCCAAGAAATATGCACTCATCAAAAGAATTCAGAATTCTATTAGAGACTCTCTTGCATTTTCCAGTGACATCAGTGTGTTTATTCCGTTGTATACTATCGTAGAACGAATACGAAAAGAATTAGGTAACGAATACGAATTGAAAAAAGAAGTCAACTCTAAAATTAGAAACCTACGAGCATTAATTCAAGAAAATTGATTACCCGACCCCCTTATCATTTTTTGATTGCCTGACCATTTATCATTTTTTTTAGCCGACCTTCAAGGGGGATGTCAAAAATCGATGGACGATGTGTCAGATTGATCAAAACTAGAATGTTGAAACTATCAGTATTATTTATTTTATATACAATTTTGATACTTTCAACATCAATGATAGAGCTGTTAAAACACTTCTATGACCGTGTTAAAATCAGTGAATAAAAAATATTTCACACACACTGAATAAAAAATATTTCACACACACTGAATAAAAAATCGATGGATGGTTTAGTCGATATGATATGTCAGATTGATCAAAACTAGAATGTTGAAACTATCAGTATTATTTATTTTATATACAATTTTGATACTTTCAACATCAATGATAGAGCTGTTAAAACACTTCCACGGTGGTGTTAAAAATCATCCGACATGTCAAATGTTTTCGTCTGTTAGGTCAAGTTCGGGAAAATTGTTTTGCAATTGAGAAATTGTTTCTGATTTCAAATAATGGTCAATGAAGCATTAACAACTAGATTGGCTCGTGAACGACTAGATGCAATTAAGAGATTTGTACCAATTCGTGACTCTGTAAGGAATAAACTGCAACAACGACAGAGTCTTCAGACTGATTTTGCTGCGGGATGTGAAGAGTTGTTTAAACCAGTAACCACAGCAACGAAGGAGATAGAGCGTGCTATACGGGGAGATATTCCCGAGACGGGGAAATCTGTTATTGGTGAACTTGAAAAAATAGCAACGAAAACTGAACAAACAAAACAAATGGAATCAAAAAGAACAGTAGATGATTTACGCATGAGATTTAACGAGGAAGGGTTAGCAGAAATTGATGAGACTGGTCCAACAGAAATTCCTGCGCTTGTTGTTACGTCTTATGAAAACAGAAAAAAATGGTTGAAACCAGAACATCATAAGTTTGTTAAGAATTTCACTCATTGGGCTGATATATTTTATAAAATCAAAACTAAAAAAAGTCAAATTAAGACAGATAGTGCATCATACATCGAATATATCAAGATGGTGGATAACGTGTATAATCAATATGAAGAACTAAAACAACAACAAAAAACGCCAAGATTGCAAAGAAAGCGACAGCAGCCTGCAAAGAAAATATCTTTCTCTCCTAAAAAACTACCACCTGATGAGGATACTCTTGATTATTTACAAACCACGGATTTAGAAGAACTGGATGAAGCAACTGGTTATAGCGGGAAAGGGTTGTCCAGTGGGACATGTCCTGATAGTGTTATCAATGATATATCACGATTAGATGTTCTTGTAGGAGGGTTCCGAGCTGGAAATAATTCACCGGAAATAATTAATGAAGCAGCTGGTATCTGTAGACGGTTATTTGCCGGCGGTATCATGGATATCAAAACATATCGAGATTTCATTGACGAGTTAGCAAATGGGTATCACAGTGACTGAATAACAATTGAAAATACTAGTGTTTTTATAATAATGATCATAGACTACAATCATGATAAACCAATCCCCGTCTATGTAGTTAATTCACGGTTGCCAGTTTATAGAGCATACTATGGAGATGGTTTAGGCAATACCATTTTAGGATTCTTTTCAAGAATGGCCCCAAAAGTGATGCCGTTAGCTAAACAATTATCAATGAAAGCCATTGATGTTATTCGTGATAAGGGTATTGGTGCTGTTGGAGATCTTGCCGGAAAGGCATTTTCTGCAGCAAAAAATAAAATAACATCATTAGTAAAATCACGAAAAAAGAAACCGTTACCGTCTACAGCAGAAATGCCTGCAAGTGTTAGTAAAATAATAAATAACGCAGTAGATGAAAAATTAGCGTCGATGGCTTTAACCCCCGACCCAAATATGATAGCGGGAAGTGGCTTTAAAAAACTACGTCGATGAAATCCTAAGGATTTTTACGCTAGCGTTTTTCACGATGAAAATCGCGATTTAGACTCTGATAAATAGAATAAAATGTTCAAACAGTCACCTGATCCAGCATTTGATATAGACGCCCCAGTCCCCAAGAATGATTCTGTACGCGATTATCAATATTACGCCTATCATGCCATAGACTCAAATAGTCGAGCAAGAATTGATCTTCAAGTCCATGATACCAGTAAATACTTTTTACCTTGTGAAGCGTTTATTGAAGTAGAAGGAGAAATTGTAACAGCTGTTGATACTCCTGCTGTACCAGCACCGTATCCAGCTGGTACTCAAGTCGGTTTTGTCAATAATGGTATCATGGCGCTATTTGAGAGTGCTAGATATCTCATTGATGGAAAAGAAATTGAGTCCATAGATCGTGATGTTGATGTGGCTACAACAATCATAGGGTTAGCGAGATATTCTGATGATTATACAAGATCCGCGGGTCCTTCTATGATGTTTGCAAAAGATGTTAAAAATACCGCTGGAGGAAATCCATTTGTTGTAAGACGACCAAAAAAACGTGATAATAGTGATGCTGAGGTCGAGGATATGATTATAAACAACGATGATAATTTCAATCTAGGAGCTGCAACACGTATTTCAATGTTGGGGAGGGGGCGTAAATCATTTTCATGCGCGATTCCACTGCATCATATTTTTGGATTCTGTAGAAACGTCAGAAAAGTTATCTACATACAGCATACAGTATCGCTTGTACGAAAGAGTGATGATAATGACGCAATTTGGAGGATTCCAGCAGACAATGCAAATCCCAATGCTGATGCTGGTAAAGTCAATTTAACTAAAATATCATTGTGGATGCCAGTGTTGACTCCAGCAATCACCGCAGAAGAACGATTACTATCATTTATGGACCAAGGAGGAAAGTCGTTGTTAAGTTGGTTATCAGTGAGTACAGATGTGAAGCAATCAAATATCAACGGGTTATTCACGTGGAATCTAGCATCAAAACAAGGCGTTTCTGCGCCACGTCATATATTTATTGCGTTACAGGATAACACACGAGTTGGCAATCAACTCTCCAGCCATATGATATTTGATCAATTAGGTGTTAAAGACGTCTCACTGAGAATAAACGGCCAGCAGGAACCATCTGAAGATATACAACTTAATTACACAGAAAATCATATTGCACGAGTTTATCATCGTCTGTTGTCATTTATGGCACGCGACCAAAATGTCGATACTGGTCTGCAAATATCACAATACGACTTTAAAATCTCTATCCAATCTATTACTTTTCATTGGAACATCTTGATTTAACAAGACAATCTGTTGTTGATATACATTTTAGAGCTAATATAACCCGTCCTGGTGGTATTGCTAATTATAGAGCAGTTGCTGTCATTCTTAGTGATAAATCAATGTTACTTGAAGGTGTTGGAGGAAGAATGAGAGTGGTAGATGCCCCAGTAGAAAATCTTTGATTGATTTTCTCGATTTTTCATTGAAATTGTAAACGATTTAGAATCAATCTATTATGTATAACATGTCATATATGTTATTAGTGTTGCGTTAACTCCTGGTCAAATCAAAAAATTGCAATCCAAATCAGCTAAGCAATGTGGAACCACAATCACGTTGAAACCTAATCAAATGACTGGTGGTGCAAATAAATTATCGCTGACAACTCGTCAAGTGAAACATTTCAATAATTCACTTGTAGCCAAAAAAGGTGTTCAGATTACTCTTTCTGCGGCTGCTATCAAAAATATGATTAAAACAGGTGGTATATTCCCGTTGTTTGCTGCGTTACCAGCATTGATTGCAGCAGCAGCCCCAGCAGTCGCAAAAGCGGCCGCATTGGGGGTAGTTGGAGGCTTGGGGACAAAAGCGGTACAGAGCATTGCTGAATCATATGAACCGAAGAAAGGTCGAGGGTATAAAAAAAAGGGAAAGGGTCTGAGACTACCAGGAACCCCGTATTCATGGTACAGCGGGAGATCCGTTCACGGATCAGGCCTGAGAATCCCAGGAACGGTTTATTAATTGAGGAATCTTTGACTCCAATGTCCAATTTTGATTTAATGGATGCCGCTAAAAAACTAGCGATTAAAAATTTCAGAGGTGTTTTTATGAAAGATCAATTACCGGCACAACCAAACAACACTGAAACCGGAATCATTAATTTAGATAACAGCACCGGACCTGGAACTCACTGGGTTGCATACGCTATTGATCCACGTGGGATTGTCTATTTTGATTCATATGGATTAGCCCCACCAAAAGAGTTTATGCGTTATATAAAAAAATTTTCAATGAAGACTTGGTATTCTACGCTACCAACACAAGAAATGAATGATCCACCAATATGCGGCAGCGAAGTATTAAATGTCCTTGATGCTATTTCAGCATCTAGAAAACCACCACACATTGTCGTAAATGAATACACTAGTAATCGCTTTTTAGAGAGAGGTGTATAAAATATCATGATTGATATTTGGGGGAGATCTTTGAAACCCAAACCCGATGACACTGCAACCGGTGATATAAAAAAAAAATTAAAGATGAAATCGCTGAGACGTTGAACTTAACAAGTGTTGACCCGAATGAAATAGTTGTATTTCAAGACAAACAGGGTAAATTGAAAACCAGTGATGTGTCGTTGAATGATATTTTAACACGACAACGAAACGCAATCGAGGATACTATCGCGTTATTTTCGGATCAGGGTAAACTCAAACAGAGTGTACTTATTTCGACGATTACAGATAGATTAAAAACTCTCAACGATTCTGCGTTGGAACTAGCAACACTTTAATCTAAAACCGAAGAACACATAAAACAGTTTACCGCATTTCGTAGAAATATCATTGATAAATTTATTGGAACTACATTCGATAAAATTGAACTAAAACTTCCGGATATCAAAAAATCCATCGATGAGACGAAAATCTTCACCGAGGCCATCAAAAATGATTTTTTGAGGATGATAACAATCATTGAAAAAACAAAAATTCCTCATGAGAAAACCAATAACGTAGTATACACGATCCAACACGGATCATTTGAGTGGACACCTACAAACAACAAATTAGATATCACTGCAACCGTTAAGGGTATTTATCGATTAACAATAGTGAGAACGACTCAATTTAATATTTCATCGTCGAGTTCATCCGGGGTCAATAATACGATTTCAACGATCATCGACAAGGATACAACTGAACAGTTCACTGATAAAAATTTGGTTAGGGTTTCAACAACGTGGTATGTGGAATTCGTAGCGGATTTAAGTTGAAAATTGCAAAGCAATTTCACTAACGGTTTCAATTGAAAGGAAAATCTTTCGGATTTCACAATTGAAAACGATAGCGTTTTTAAAATAAAAATGATTTCATCATCGCAATATCGCTATGATCAGGTCAGAGAGTATCAAAATAGACTCAAAACCCTGTCTGAGGTGTATGCAATGAAAATTAAAAAATATCGCAGGAGAATTACCGCAATTGATATTACTGTGTACGCTGTGAGTGGTGTAATCACCGGAGCAGGTATTATACTGTCTTCAGTAACAATGATGGCCCCGATAGCTGTTCCAATTTGCATTTCTGCGGCAACAACAATCGCTGGAATAATTTCAATAATAACAAAATAAATATCATCATGCAGCCAACGGAAACTACAAGACTACATAATTCAATTTCATGTTGTGTCTACTGCATACTCGCAATTATCCTCATTGATATCGTCATCTCTCGATGATACAATTATATCAGAGAGTGAGTTTTCAGCGATGGTAGGTATTTACGATTCTGCGATGTCAAAATTAGAAATACATCATGAATATAATAACAATGACAACACAGATGGAATTACTTCAACAAATAGTGGAGAACACAAACCCAGTACAAACCAGCATGATCTCAATAACATCAACGAATCCAGAATTCAGTGTGAATTTCCCCTCTCCGGTCCCAGTGAAGGAAATCGCGCTAGCAAAATTACGAGTATACCACAGCTGGCCAAATATTAGGTCAAAATCATTTGGTGGTCAACAACCGAATAATTCACTGGTATTTGCAAATAAGAATAAAGACGACGGTACCCCAGACTGGAACGTTGTTTCCATACCAACAGGGTCATACCAAATCGAACAAATCAATAATGAATTCGCGCGTAGAATAAAATCGATTACTGGAAAAGAATAAAAAATAGCTATAACGGTTCATGAGTCAACACTATCATCTGCCATTGAAATAAGCACAGAGGGTTATGTCGTAGATATCTATCAAAGCTCAATAAGGACCGTACTGGGATGGCCTGAAATCCCACCCCGGGAAAAAACCGTTAAATTACCAGAACCACAAAAAACTGATTATATCACAGACAGGATAAAATCTGATAATCCAATAAAGAGTTATAGCGATTATGATAAATTGTATTTTTTTTATTGAATTGGTAGATCCTCCCACTAAGAAGATCTACCACATTCTTCGACCGGATGACCCCACTGTAAATTTCGGAGCGATGAATAGCGATATTTCGTTGTTGTTTATATCCCTTAGATCCGGCACACTCACCCGAGATGAATTTATCAGCGTTGTAGAAACATGTAACAAAATCATCAATGACATGGAAACATTTAATGCGCAAATCATTCAAGAGGTATTAGGTGACAGTAATCCTAAAACAAGAGATTTATTTGCAACAGACTATAAGATCCGCATAGAAGATATTCCAACATTCAAACTACCAGGATATAACGTACCACAACTAACAAAACATCTCAGTGACTCCATCGATATTGGTTTAAAAATAATTAATGATACGTGGAAAAAAACACCATCACAACCACAAACAACTATCCTGACACACAATAATGACCCAGATGGTGGCGGCAGGCATATTGCTCCGTTCAATGTGAATATTTCATCGGTGATAGCGATCAATTTAGTGTGTGATGTTATCGAAGGAAGCTATCAAATAAATTTAGAACGATCAAATCAAGCTCAGCAGGGGTATATTTTGTATTCATTTGCACCGATAGCCCCTCCAGGATTTTTAATAATTGAGTCTCCGGTGAATCCAGTCTATATGCGATGTCATAATAATTCATTAACCAGAATTAATTTCAAACTCACTGACCAGTCCAATAATCTGATTGATTTACAAGATGAAGTTTTACAAATTAGTCTGTTTGTAAAGTCGTAGTGATTTTCGTCCTAAGGACTTTCGTCCTATGACCCTAGAATCGGATTGGATAAAATATTCGGTTGAAAAGTTTTTACTCATTTCATTGATTTCATTGAAAACTTGTCTGATTCACCTTTTCATATTTTTTCTTTGACTGATTTCATTTGATTTTTTTTTTGACTGATCCATGAAAACTTGTATCCGATTCACCACATCTTGGCCTTAGAAGCCTGATTTCATTGAAAACTTGTTTAAAAATGTTGTCTGATTCGCCCCCTCTGCTGCTGTTTCTGGAGTAGATATTGTGACAAACAAGACACAATTGAGTTACAATAGTCAAGTCTTGAAAGTTCCAACGAACACACAAGTGTTTTATTGGCATCAACTGAAAGATATTTGCGAATGGAACTGAGGCGTTTCAGCTCAATATATGCATCCTTGCATATGTTCGTGACATGTTGGTGCAACGTGATAATACTGTCTAGAGTAAAACCTAGTTTTCATGCTGACTGTGATAATTTAATTTTGGTGTTGCTGATATTTATTGTTTGAAGTAAAAGATGTAAATGAGAAAGTATTTGTATTGTGATCAGAATGTCCTCATTTGTAGCATCATTCATCTGCAGCTTGTTACATGTGTGCCATGATTTCACATCATAAATACACCTCTCTACTCTTTGGATGGTAGTATCAACTTCATATATAACAGTGTCGCTAGATTTACCGCAATTGCCTTTGTCCAAGACGTTTTGTGACAGGTGAGTTCGAATGTACTCTAGTTATTGGGTGTTAGGTGGATTACCAGCATACGACATTGATTCCCATCTTCAGTTCATGGATATTAATATGAAAGTGTAATACAAGTTAGCGGTTTATAATTCGGAAATACGACATAAGACTTCTTCCTTTAAAAGATATCTTTCTCAAAGGTAAGTGCGTTTCAAGTAATGAAATATTCCATTGGGAGCGATTTTACTATACATAAAGTTCACACTGGTAGCTGAAATACCCTTTAAGATATTCAGGTATAGCTCTTTTCATTGTCTTTATAATTGTATCCTCTAGTTACTAAATATGGAGATAACGTATACTATTCACGTTAGTATTCACGGCTTATTCACAATATTGTGTTATTTTAATTTTAATACATTCCTTTGATTTGTCTTGGCTTATTTTTACAAGACAGTTACTACTAAATTACCGACAAATAATATATATTACGACTTGAAACTTAATATAGGGATGTAAAACTTAAAGTCTTTCTCTAACGATTGCCCTTGTGATGAAACCAGTGGATTTAAAGAGAAAAGAAAATGAATTTTCAAACACTTCTAATAATACATAAAACAATCGTTCTATTATGTTATAAATTATTTGTCTAGTATTAGAATGCGACCTTTAAATATTAAAAAATCAGTATCTTCTATTGTAGAAAATGTATTTTAGTTTGCAATTAATTGAGCATAACATGATTTCAGTAATTTAAAGAATGCATTTAATCTCACAATTTAATTCCCAGTACCAGATATACTTTTATAGTTTGTCTCATTTGGTATTATTCAATAACATATTCTAACATTAGAAACATTTAAATAGTAGAAACTACTTTAATAACATAAAATATCAGTTTCTAAATTAAAAAGTAATTTTCTAACATTATAAATTCTTCACATCTTTTATATTAGAAAACAATGCATCTTCAAATATCAGAAAATGTTCTTTTTTCTTCCTAAAATGTCTTGCTAGCATGGTTGTGAAAAAATATGAACTTTTGGTAATTTTTTTAAACACATATCACATTCTACTATTACATTGGAAAAATATTTTATTAAAGTATTCATTATGTTCCTTAGCGATTTGCATTAGTGTATCTCTCAGTTTCATTATTGAAGCATTTTCAGTTCCGGGGACCATTTTTTGTAAGTAGTATCGTAATACCATAAAGCAATAATAGTAATAATAGAGTTATCCTAAGTTTCTACCATGAAATGAAAAAATAGTTGATAGTGGTGTCTCAACACATGTCAATAGTGTGGACAGCTAGTATGAGAGTCGTAGGATATATATATATATATATATATATATATATATATATATATATATATATATATATATATATATATATATGAATCACGTCTGGTTGAGTTGGAATAAATTGATTATCAATCGGGATCCGAGGAAGATATAACAGCAGATGGGAGATGGAGGGGGGGGGGAATGGCAAATTATGCGTTCGAAAGTCTTAAAATGCAGGAGACGTTCCCACTGGAACTCATATCCTAGTAGTTCGATTTCATAATGTCATCTAAATCGGTGAAGGTTTTTTTTTCCAATCTTAAATAGGAAGGTTTGCTGTTTTCAACACAGGACGATTTGTTTCAGCTTGCCAATCAATATTATTTATCGGAAGGTGAGGCAATGTTCACAAAACAAGAAATTATGAGTGTTTGATAGAAAATACATTTTTGATACAAGTGTTATCTGACTATGATATGAATATGACAGATTTGAATTTGGAAGTAAGGAAAAGGGAGCCTCAAAAGACCAAAATCAGTAAGACGTAAAATTAAGATAAATGCAAAGTAAGATGGAAGAAAGAGAAAAGATGCAATAAAGCACAATAGGAAAGTGAAATGCAAATGCAGATGGTAAACGAAGAAATGGAAAAGTAACTCATATTAAAAGAGATAAAACTGGCTAGCGGAAATCACGCCAGTCACGAATGTTCGGGCATTGATATCATGTATTAGCACCACTTTTTAAAGAAAGAGTATTCGATCAGTGTATTGCTTATTATGAGAACGTTTCTGAGATTGTAAAGGACAAAGAGTGAGTTCTACACTCCACTGTCAATATATGAAAGTGATAATCATAATGAAGTTAAAGAATATATTTCAAGGTTTATTGGTTAGTGCCTGTGACATGTCGACAGTGGTTTTGAAATTGTGACAAGAAACCGATTCTATGACGTATTTACATAGTACAAAGTACCACAGGTTGATAGGAGATGATGTTAGGAAAAAATTGATAAAGATAATTAAAACATTAAACAACGTATAGGAATCAAATTTATAAGACTAAAATTGGGTCCTTATCAATTATACGTGCACTTGCTGCAAAACAAAAGGACACATTCTGTATGTCGGCTATCAGTTATAGAACAATCACGAACACAAAGGTAACAGAACTGTTCCAAATGCTATTAATGTTACGATGTCAAAGTCACAGTCATGTATTGGAAATAATTCATTTGTTTGGTCTTTCAATCTCCATTCCGGTTTTATTATGAACATTTATGAAGCATGTATATCTAAAGATTATATATCACATTTTAGTGTTTCTGCCAGTCCTCTTAAAATATCACTGACGGTCTCTTGATTATCCGTCACATGTTTGCCGTTGACTGAGCAGCCTTCTTCATGTGTTACTGCTCTTATTCAGGGAGAAAAGTGTGGATTTGTTTTAATCCCTCTCCGCCATGTACATTTGTCAACCGACATAGTCTCAAGACCCTTCACAATCGGAGCTGTGTATCCTTTGGCCATTGAGTGTGCCCATTTCCTGTTTGGCAATGACCTTATAATTCGTTTTAAACCGGTTTCATATATACTGCTGGTGGACTATGGAAGTTAATAAAAGAGAACAGTCTGTTACCGAATTTCAATGATTAATTTTCTTGATTACATTCCTGATTTTAAACATAATGTGACAAAGCCGTGTGAAGTTATCAGAAATTACCTACACTTTACTCAATCGAACATAAACTTAAGATATGACAGAATACAAAAGAAGGACGTTTTCGACTTTGTCAAACCTTTATTGCTTTATGGCATCGCTAAGAATCATGGCCGATAAATCCGCCTCTTCCCCGTAACTTATTGATTTTGGTTTATGGGCTGATATCACTTATTCATTAAAACATGCACAAGTCTGCAGACACTTGTGACTGCACACTTGGGAGTACAATTTATACACTTACCAGATTGTCTCTTCCTTGGAGCTACAGTTCGCTAAAGGATTCTTTTGGTGGCATGTTCATTATATTTCGAGAGCAAATCCTTCGCTTGGTGACTTGAAAATCTAAGTGGAATAGAATAACCCTCTGTCATTTGGCCATGTTAAAGTTAGAGCTCGATATAGCTGTTACCAATTATCGGGTGTGCATAGGTATGTTCCTAAAACTATTGCAGGCAGACAAATTACACAATACAGGTGACATCAGACCCACATATCGTCCAACATCATCAAGAACATATGTGGTAGTTGATTTATTGTCCTACTAAAAATCCTTTTCAGCTACGTATTGCGGTACTTATTCAGTTAAGAAGTACATGACTACAGATATAGCAACACTGCTTCTGGGAGACGGAAAGAGAAACAACTCTGCCTTTTAAATATGTCAAATGGATTATGTTCGTAGAAATAGCACTGCGATCCGGTCAATAAGCATAGTTGTATATGTCTCATGGAGCGAGATTAAAATGATGGTTTGCAATTGGATTGTAGTAACTTTGTTTTAACCCGTCTTCTGAATTTGGATATATTAGAGAACCTGGATCAGAAATGTTATCATATACAGACACAAGGAAAGAGCTGATTGAAGCAGATCTTATCTGGATATCATCATTCGATTTCAGATGTTCCAGTCTGAACAAAAGAATTTACTATGACGTTGTAGACTGGAGATTCTACACTTGTGAAAGAGCATCCTTACAGGAGGAATAATGTCTAGCACAAATAGAAAATACAAATTTAATATTTCTTAGAGAAAAATGTTCTTGATCCACGTACAAATATATTATTGTGCCGAAACCAGATAATATTTTCCGCGTAATGCTGGTTATATAAATGTGAGCAGCCTCACAAATACAGTAATTTCCTATACCAAGATTGGAAATGAAACTTTGTCACGAAGATTGTCCTGTCCGAGGAATTTAGGCAACTTCAACGATCAAATAGAGCGAAAGAAAATTTTATTTGCAACTCCGAATGGACTTTACCAATTCTCCCTCTAAATTCCAGACTTTGATGAACATGGTAAGATTTCTTATACATGTTTGTGATTCATACATTTACGATGTCATTATAAACAACATCGCTTGGAAAGATCAGCTTCAAACTATATGGAAAGACTGAGTGAGGCAACTCTGATAAGTAAATGTGAGTTTTCTTGAGGTTTTATTAAATGCTTAGCACATTCTGAGGAACATCGCCAATGCTAAGCTTGTAGACGTTAAGGCTAAGGCTATCGCTGAATTCCCATTGCCAATCAGGAAAAGCAGGCATTCAATTTTGTTTCGATATGGCTGGATATTTTCAGAAACTTAGTAAATTTTGCCATAATTGATAATCTCCGACCATGTTGTTGAATATGAAAATCAAATTGTATTATTCTGAAAATGTCACTAGGCCTTAGATCAAATAATTGCCATTCTTAAAAGCGCACCGGTTCTTTAGCTTCGTATTTCAACCAATAGTTTAAAATCACTGTCATTGCATTTGATATCTGGGTTTCATGTCGTATTCATTCCAGAAGACCAAAATGTTGCAGAGCATACATTTTGCATTTTTTCCAAACACTTAAACAAATATCATGGAAATAATCCCATTTTCGAGAGTGTTTGCATTTACCTTGAGATTACAACACTTAGAAGTGTATTTTAATTCAACTTCTCCAATTAGTTTATTCAATGATCACATCCCACTTACTTGCATTAACATAGTTAAAAAGTAAAATTAGAGAATGATGGGATGCATTTTTATGTTGCAAGAATGCTACATTGATATTAGGCACATCAAAGGAAATTTGAAACTTATTACAGATCCACTCTCACGTATATTGTAATCCTATATTGCTTTATTATGTATATATTTTGTGTCATTCGCTAGACATCTTCCTCGTATTTTTTATTTTTTTAATTTTTTTCATTATGATATATACGATTCAGTAACATGTCGAATATAGCTATAATGCATATATCTTTCACATTTTTTGACGGGAATAGACTGCAAATGACCTAAAGAGGTGTTTACGATCCTTAATACTAATATTAATAATAACATTGCTTATGAGTTTTGAGAACAGTCTGGTTCGTAGCTGCTCAATGTGGTAGAATGTTGCTTCAATGAGTATATAAGAGTACGGTCGAAATTTCTGCTATGCCAGATGCCTAGAGTATAACGTAGATAGCCGAACACAAATCCTTACTAGCATTATTTAATAACACTGTTAGCATATCCTAAATAAACTATAACACCTTCTTTGAAATAATGGTGGCATAATTTTATTATGTAGGTCTACAGTATTCTAAATCTACTGGTTAGGGATTTTTTCTTAAGCGAAGGTATTTTTCTGAATTTTGTGAACTCAGTAGGGACAGATTTATAGCTAAGTACACAATTGAATATAATAGTTAATTTAAAGGATTATCTAAAAATTCAAAATGTTCAACATATAAACAAATTTGACCATGGACATTTAGGTTTCCGCACACCGCCATTCCGTTTATTGTTACTTATGGAATTTCTTTCAGACAGTGGGGCTGGTTTTATAAAACTAGAATGGGACTTGCATATAGAACGAACGCTTTCTCTATGAGAATCATTTTAAACTTGTATGAGTAAACGTTCAAACCATCTGTTAACATTTCGCATTGATGATGTCACGGAATTTTCTAAACGACATCTAATCTTGTATATAATTGTATGAGATTTATTTATTCACTTTTTGTTTTATCACAATATGCGTAAAAAGAAAAGAAAACGTGTCAACATGACAGTACTTATTTTGATTTTATTTTTTATTTCCTTTTACGGCACATGTAAGTTGGCTGATGTACTACAAATGCATTTGATGTGTGGATATTTTAAAAACTGTAATTCCTCCATCCAAAGCAGCTGTACTAACAAGACATAACTAATATTCAACCCAGACCAGAAATTCATGCAGAGAGTAAGTATTAACCGGCATGACTCACAACCTGCAGATGGAATTTCTGAGGAGATATTTCCAAACCATTTATCATTGAAAGTAGAAAATATCATCCATCAGGTATAGATCGGCAACACAAACGATTCATTTCCCGTGGAATTTCAAACGTGTGTTTCTACTTTTAAAGCAAACCACCCAAATTATGTTTATATGTTCTAGACAGAGAAAGCAGCAAAGACTTTTGTAGAGGATAAGTTTCCAAATATACTTTATTTCTACGAGAACTATGTACAAAATCTTCAACGAGCTGATGCCATACGGTATATGATTTTGCATGAATATGGAGGAGTTTATGCTGACCTAGACATTGTCAGCTTACGTCCTCTGGACCCTATTTTGAGGAAATATTTTTGCATAATCGCACAAGAACCTCACTTTCATCCTATCTTCTATAATAACTTTTATGGTCTAGCAAGCAGTACGTTAATGGCATGTCGCCGTCATCATCCATTCATGAAGATTATGGTGGAAAATCTTCCTTCGTTTTCCGTGTTCGGTGATGCAGTTGACTCCACAGGACCAAGATTAGTTAGTACATTACATAGAAACTACGTGACAGACAATGCTCATATCAGTGCAACGGATGGAGACGGCATTTATTTGGCACCAACGGAATATTTGATGCCATCTTCCGATCCTACCCTCAAGGCTCTCATTGAAAACAAATGCGCTACGAAAGACTTAACTAATCTCGTTTTATGGGCACGTGAGAGGTTTAAAAAAAAACGGAATGGGAGGTCCCACAAATTATATCTTTACCGACCATCAGCGGTCTCATGTTTTCTTTTCAGATCTACATAATAGAAAATATATAAGTATACAAAATATTGTCCCTGACGCTACACTTTATGTTAGTTTACATCAGAATCAGGCAGGAAAGATCAAACATCGATAACATGTTTGTAAAAGAAGAATATGTTATTAAACATATTTACAAGACCAGTTTTCTTCATTTATGTAATCCATTTCCCAAAATCCGACATGCAAGTAAAATCCAGTTGTGTAGATCTGAATATTGTAATTATGTTCCGTAGAAATCCAAACAAATTCAACGGGCTATACACTTTTCATGACTCCTTGTTTATGTATTACTAATGCTATTTTAGACTGTAACTACGATACCTATTTAGAAATAACGAAATTGCATCGGAAGCAATTTATTTTTGGCCACAAAGACACTGAAAAATGTTACTAGTTTTCCAACCTTTTTGTAATTTTGTATGTGATATTATATATATATATATATATATATATATATATATATATATATATATATATATATATATATATATATATATATATATATATATATATATATATATATATATATATGCACATTATAGGTATATCAATTTGTCCATCCATCAATATTATTGTTTTTATGGATTAAAAGCATATATAAGGATATTTTCTGTCTTTGTTATGAATTAATTGTGCAACTAAGTTCAAGGTTTTATGAGAACAGAACAGACTTACGCAATTTCGGTCGATATAACATAAGGCGAATATATTCCACCATTAGCAATGACTAAGCGTACTGAATTACATTTACATTAAACAGATATTTAATGTGAAAACAAAGAATTTAAAGAGTGAAACTTTTACATATAATTACAAAAGACTAGAGATGATGGAAACCGGAACGTCCGGTTCATCATTATCATTTTTCATTCTATCAAATATTTTAAGTATTTTCTGAATCTGATCAGTGAACTTGATAATATTCTCTTCAAGATAGTTGACAGCGGTTTTATTGATTTGTAGTGATGTCTTGATTACTTTGTCGACCTTGGCTGAAATATATTGGTATATTTGTTACTAATCTTTCTAAACTATGCTGTGATGTTTGAATGTCATCGATGACACCAATCACTTTTTCAACATGTGTCGCAAAAGGAACTATTTGTCTTTCAGTCTTACTCGTTACTGAAATGATTGGACAAAAACTGGCCTCATTACCCAGATTAATATTATAAAAGGAGAGGTTAGCTTCAGCATGTATTCCATTGATCTCGTTATTGAAACGAAAAAAAAAGATTGGAAGACAGTATCACATGGCGAGGAAACAAAACATCCCCAACCCTCCCATCATGAAAACGTTATTATATCCATCAGAAACGAAGAAACGTAATGTCCTAGTGCAAGACTATATTATAACGAAACAAGAAGATCTAGGTAAGAAATATAACTATTGTAAATATCATAATGATTAATAATTAATAATGGACAATAACTTTGATTTGCTGAGTTATTGCAGCAACATGTCTAGAAAGTATTTGTGTACAAAATCTACCCCAACAATACGAAAAGAACACATTTTTCTCGCGTGGAAATTGAGAAAGATATAAAGATCAAGCTACAGGTTGAAACGCACCCATATGAGATTTCAGCTGAAACCATTCCAAATAACGTATCTCTCAGAATATAAAGAAATATACACCAAACACGATTGACACAAATATTCCTGACGATTTCCGAAAGTGTGTCCCTTAATTTAAACAATACCATCGCAATTATGTTTTTATGTTCTGGACTGATACAATAGCGAAGTTATGTTTCCTATGATTTTGCCTTTCTGTGTGAACTATCATCATACTCGTCAACGGGCTGATTGTGTAAGATACATGGTTTTATATGAATATGGAGGAGTCTGTGCCGATCTTGATATTGTAAGTATCCGTCCTCTTAATCCTGTCTTGAGAAAATACTTTTGTATTCTGTCACAAAAACCACATATCCACCCCATCTTCTACAGCAATATTTACAGTTCGGCATGTAATGTATTCATGGCATGTCGACGTCACCACCCCTTCATGAAGATCTTGGTGGATAATCTTCCTTTGTTATATGCGGCTGTAGATGCATTGGACTCTACGAGGCCAAGATTGGTTACCATATAAACTACATAGTCGACCATCCTGACGTCAACAAAACAGATTTTGACGGTGTTTTTTTTAACACCACCGGAATATTTCAACAAAACAGAATATGTCATGACTATTGGTAGTTATTTGTGACGTATTTCACAAAATACTTTTCAACCCGACGGACTTGTCAAGGATTCATAAAGATAAATGTAATAAAGTGACTATGAACGGATTAACGGTGCAAAACTAGTATATACCAAGACTAAGCGCTACGATTCGTAATGAGTCTTTTTCAGATGCAAATACAAAACATAGACAACACAACTAAATAAATAAAACGTTGTCTTTGCAAAGCTTTACATGACTAAACGGATATATCATCTTGAGTATTTATATTGTCTTTCATGTATATATAAGCAAAGGTGTATATCAGGATTGTGAAGAAAACGAACCGTCAGATTAATGTGAAAATACAGAGAATGTGTTTCTTATTCTGAAATGAAATAATCGAAGATTTGCATGTCCATCTTCTGCTTTAATGTATTTAATCGACAATAATACACGCTAGAATTTAATGTCTCACAAAATAACTAATGTTGAGCCTTTTTGGTCTGAACTTTGCCACTTTAATTCAATCCACTTCGTTAATAAACCAATGCATGATGATACGATATATGCGATATGAAACACAGACACACAGACACACACACACACACACATGTTCAAACAGTATCTAATTTCATCTGGAAACGATTTACTTGTTTAATAGTTCAAATGTAAATGTTCCCATCTTGCAAGTGTCTAGACATGGTTGTTTTTTATATATACAAATATTCCCTTTTTCTACACACCTTGCGAAGTTTGCGTGTATGAACATGTCCTCGCTTTGTATGTAAAATTTCAAGTTGTTTTTTATTTATTACACCATGACTGTCCCCAATTTACATGCATTACTTCCAGGATAGGCATGAAAATATCCACGTATTGAATGTACCACGTCAAGGTATTATGTTCTTAAATGTCCATCTTTTTCATGGTTGCGTTTATGAGAATGTTTTCCATTAGCATGTATCCCACTGATGATGTGTTTACATCAGTTCCCTCGTTTTTTAAGTTTCGTTTCATAGTTTCGTGTATCAAAATGTTCTGAATTTGCATCTACCATTTAAGGGTTGTGTGTATGAAAATGAACATGTCCACGTTTGGTATCTAACACTTCCAAACTATACATACAGAAAGTCCTGTATTGCGTAGTAACACGTCAAGAGCATGTATAAATCTTCATTTGTTATATCCCCATCGATTGTGTAAATCTATCCTCGTTTTGTATGTACAATGATGTATGTTCACACATCTACCAGCAAGTGCTGATCTGTTATTGCTTGTTGTGATTGTTGTCAAGTCGTTTGTGCTAGTTCGCGTCTTACATTTCATACAATATAGATCCATAATTTATTTATAATAACATACATATAATTGATTTTTCCGCGACAAAAACAAGAGAACCCGTTAAGCATCATGCAGAGCCACCGAATTCTAGTCGCATGATTATAATTGGAGCATCTGGAAGTGGCAAGACGCAGTTGTTACTTAATTTGATAACGAGATGGATGAAATGGGATAAACTATATTTGGTAGCCCCGAGTGTAGACGATCAGCGATGTTACGAGGTGTTAAAGGATTTTAGCGAGAAAGCAAAATCGAAAATCGATGAGGATATTATTGAATTTATAACCGATATCGAAGAATCTCCGAGTGTTGATGTAATTGATTCATCAAATCCCGCTAGGATATTTTCCAGAGGTAGACATAAAACTACTTATGTGATATATCTTACTCAAGATATACTCAAGTACCGAAAGTGATCAGGGATAACTGTAATATTCTTGCTGTGTTTAATGGAGTTGACACTCAAACACTTAGAAACATTCATCAAACCTGGTGCTGCGGCATGGACTATAACAAATTCAGACATTTCTTTAGTCATGCTCAGTCAACCCCACATCGATTTGTAACGATAAAGGACTATATTGAATAAGGGCCATTTTCTGCCCCCTCTCCAAATGTCCTTATATTATGTATACAGTATATATGTGGTGGTTAACATTTATTTCTGACATCAGTTTTGTGTTCCCGTGTCCGTTGCCATGGTTACGGGGTGTCAAAACGCTATAATAAAAGACATGAAAAGTATTCATATTTTCCTATTACTTATCATAGATACCGCTTTATCAAGAACTATTCACTCAGTTTTAAACTTTGCAATATGAATTCATTTTAATTTTGGGTTATAAAGCTTTGTAATTAAAATTGTATTTCTAAAACTATACCAAATTGATCTATAAAAGGCAAAAACAAAACTATATATATATCTAACGTATACGTCAACTGAATACTACACCTAAATTACATTGACAAAAAAGGTACTCAACCATAAAATAATACAAATTGTTCAAACATGAAATAATGATTAACATTATTTGACGATGTTTAATTGTAATGAATTAATTGAATTATTGTTTAATATTACTGAAAGATAATAATATATAAGATGCACTGACAGGGGCCAATATGTTCGCTTCATCACCAAATATATTGGAATGTTACCTTCACTGAGAATGACGAGTGTTCTTTATGTATTTGTATCCTTATAATTTCATGGAAATATATCACTCACACACACACACATAAGCACGTGTTTCAATCTATAGCAGAAATCAAAATAAATACCTTGAGATCCATACCCCTTGATGTAGCCTCTATTCAATCCATGAGCCGTTTATGAACTATATATTTGTCCGCATATTAATGTGAATGCCAAGCAATATTTAATATACCTTATACCAAAACTTTTGCAATTTGTTCATACTTTTGTGAAATATGAATGATAATAGGTAAATTGACCACCACCAACCAAACACAAAAAATGAATATATTGTAGGCCTAATGTTTAGCAGCACAATCGATAATGGCGCGAACGCACTTTATGAATATGCCAAGGAAGCACAATAGTCTATTTCAAATTCTAAACGAATGATCACATGATATTAGTCGACTATAATAAATACACTACCTAGTCCGTAACTAAGTTGTGTTAAAATAAGTGCAAAAAAAGGCAACAATACTAACCGTATCAGTGATTATATATTAGTTTTAAACATAAATATACTGATAAATCTACACTTTACAAAATTGGCAATTCTAATATTCCCAATTGCAGTATTCTTTAAATAGAGAATATGGACATTTATAAAAAAAAAAAAAAAGAAAACACTATTGGTTCAAAAGTTTGAATAAATGGTTAAAAATGTTTTAGAAATAATAAAAATGGAAGGTTTTGCGTACATGACCTCAAACCTGAATATATTATTATAATCACAACATCATGTATCCCAGGTTACTCTCTCTCTCTCTCTCTCTCTCTCTCTCTCTCTCTCTCTCTCAAACTCTCAAATGTTCATTGCAACATATTTAAAACAAATAAATGACGGTGGCTGATATGATATAAACATAGAACAAAGAATACAAGAAAGAAACAGACTATATGTACTTATCGCCATATGCAGCTATTTTTAAACTAGCGTGGGAATACAACATTAAACTCGCTACATACAGTTTTCTGTCATTCGAAGGGATGTGTACATTTATAAAGAACTTTTGTCTATAATGACTAAAATGTAACGCTTATTTTATTATTCACTTTGCTAATGCCATTAACCAGCACTTAGCTTACTACGACGGCGATTTACAGTGCACAAAAAATCGGACGTTGCGGGATGAATGCAACTTCATTCAAACTTGGGACGAAATCCCGTTTGCAACCATCATGAACGTAAAGTAAAGGTTAATGAAAAGTCATGGTAAGTATTTATGAACTTTTTCATTGATTCAAATATATGACTCTCTCTCTCTCTCTCTCTCTCTCTCTCTCTCTCTCTCTCTCTCGTCTATTCAAGTCATTTGCATGAACATAAAATTGGGGCTCTCCATGGGGGCATTGAAGAAATTCACATAATATATACATATTGGAACGAATAAAATAACGTTAATTGAATATATGTTCATATAAACCATTAAAGTAAAGATAGTTACATTAATAAAATAACTATTATAACTTGAGGTTTCGAAATCAAATTTTATGCACATATATTTTAAATAAGTTATCCTATACATGTGCACTATATGTAGGCCAACATGCATGCTCGTATTCCTACGCATCAACAATAACAATATCTCACCTTAAAGCTATGTAAATAACTGGATGTAATGATGCAGGTTAAAATAAAATGCACTGATTAAATAATTATTACCTAACATTAGTATTTAAACACAATTAATCGCAAATCCCGATTCTTGTAACATCCACATCATTCCAACCACAACATTTAGTAAAGGTGTTAATACACCTGCTATGAAAATGTTGAGATGATTAACCGTTTATCTGCTAGCCCATTTAACCTTTGACCCCGAATAGAGACCCCAAGGTAGGTGGCCAGAATTTTTCAGTAACACTATTTCCATTGATTATTATATTATTATATGGGCAACATACACGTCACAAGAAATTATGATATACTCGGCTACACCTTTTCCATTTTCTATAGACAGAAGAACCAGTGCCATGACTGCACAGACATCAAATATAAAAAATTACTGAAAACCAAGCTAGTCACACACACACACACACACACATATATATATATATATATATATATATATATATATATATATATATATATATATATATATATATATATATATATATATATAACAACAAATGCTGAAGTAAAGTAACAGAATAGGGTGCAAATCATAATTCAATAAAATAATATATAAATATATATATATATATATATATATATATATATATATATATATATATACACAGTGTATATATATATATATATATATATATATATATATATATATATATATATATATATATATCCAGATGATTACGGATGAGGGTAGTGTGTTCACGCCATAATAGCAATCACTCCTCAATTGATTCCCCATTATTTGCACATTCTGGAATAATCGATGCATCCTTAAGATGAGAAGTTAATGATTTTCTCTTTGTCAAGTCATCATTTTCCCATCTTTTGCAGCCCAGAAACCATATGACACTTGACACGTGGGCACAACACCCTACAACCCGAGCACCAACCTTGCAGGTACAGTACCATCCTTTGATGGGATCCGTGTCATCATTAGGCTTGTATTGGATCCACAGTGAATGTGTTTTATTTCTGGAGTGGCGAGACTGGTTTTTTACATGTAACAGACCTGGAAAATCCATGCATAACATAACATCATAAACACCCTCATCTGTGAGATGATCATGTGTATAGTTTGGAGCCTGTTTGACTTGATAAATCCCCATTGTGATGTAACGCAGGTAATCAACTGAGAGCCTGGGGAAATCAGTCAGTTCATCAGTGGATGCATCCATCTTAAAATAGATTTTACGTTTATTAATCAAATTATTTTCTTGAACTAGGATTTGTACCCTGTTCGGTTCCTTTGCTTTTTCAACCATCCTTCTAGCAGTTACAGCTGTTGATGGATCCATGTTGGCCAGTGGTGGGCGAAATTTATTCATTATTCCACAGATGATTCTAAGGAAGTCACCAATATGCGGAACAAGGGTATTTGGCACTACTTTGTCAAAAAACTTCCACTGTTTCACTCGTGCATTTACACTCTCTACTACCCATCGCACTTTTGTGACCAGTCTTGAAGTGTTGGCATCTTCTGTTGAATGCTGCTTCTGTCCTTTATGTAAAAAGACGGGCATTTCAACTTTAAATCCATGTTCCTGTAGGAAATCTACAGAGTCACGGAACCCCCTGTCTACAACAAAAACATCACCCTCCTGTAACCAATTTGTAATGTCTTCAGCATTTGTTGTTACAATGTGTTTAGTTATGCTTGCATCGTTGTTATAATGATCAGCTAAATATGGGCCTAAAACAGTTAAAATATAACCATCAGTTCCCACAACCATCATTGGCTTAACTAATGGTCGATTTTTATGTAAACTGTAGGAACGGCGTTGGAAGTTATAGTCCGTGCTCTTTTGTAATGTATACTCAACTAGTTATATCATCTGTGTTATAATTAATGGATGGGCATTGAGTCTACTTATGTGCATTGGACTGGTTGTATTATTTTCTTTTATAAAACCTTATTTTCCATACGATTGTGAGCCACACTGTTTTGAAGTATGCCAAGACTATCCCCTAAAATATCTTTCTAGATACTATCTAAAGGTTTGGATTACAGTTTTGCCTATAAATCAATACCTAAACGTGTAAACAGTATGGTTGAAGTGACAAAAGTGCTGCTAATGTGATTTAGTTGCATGTAAGTCATATGACTAGCTTGTACAAAGGGTGATGAGTCCAGCCCTTGCACAGAATGTTCGTCAGCATTAAGGGCAGGGGATGGGTGGGACATCTTTAGAAGTGTTGATGGTACTTGCTTATTTGGCTTGCCTCTTACGTTATGCAGCTGATTCCTTCTACATTCGTACTACTTTAAGAATTTGTACACAGAGGAATGCCAATTGACTCGACTGTTTGCTCCCAGCAATTATGGTGAATGTGGAAGGCTTTTAATGCAGCTTTCAGATTGTCTTTGATACTACTAAGACCTTACTGGGCGATAACTTCAGTATCTGTAACCATGTTCTGTCACTTGATGTTGATGATTCTCCTTAGACGTGTGGTGTACAAGGGGCTCAGCTTCATAGCGTGGCGTTGGTACACCGTCCACGTTGCACATGAATATATTAGTGTAGGGAGCAAAACTGACATGTAGGCCTTTAGTTTCGTCTGGATGCTGATGCTTACTCTTCTTCTTTCAGACGGTGGCATTCAATCTTTCGAACGTTGCTCTAGCTCCTCAATGCGAAGAAGTGTCACCTCTTCGTCAATAGTAACGCTATGTGACAGCCTGCTGCCAAACAAAAACATGTAGTAGGTGAAGTAGTTCACTACGTTGAATTCTTGGCGTTCACGGTGATGTTGGGCTCACAATAGGGCTTTCCAGGTGCCTGCTAATGCAGAAATCCAGTCTTCTTGGTACTGTAGGTGATAACAAACATGTGCAAGAGTTGGAGAACCTATCAACGATGCATCGCAGGTGGGCGTTTGAGTCAGCGTCGATGGAGGCAGTCATTAGCAAATAAGAGATCCCTGAAGGTGTCTGTCATGACTTTGGTTCTGCTTGAAGCCTCCTGGGACTGATAGTTTTCCATCTGCACAGTACCTGATGCACACCCCAACTTCTCCGTCTCTGAAAGCCTTACTCAGTATGACAGGGAACATTAGACTGAACAGTGTCATGGCCATAACACAACCCTGCTTTACGCCAATGGTAAATAGGAATAGCTCAGAATTCTGACCATTGTTCTTGACTTGTGCATGGATACAGTCATGGAAATGCTGCACAATGGATATAAATCGTCTCCGGCATCTGTACTTGGCATTACCTTTCAGAAGCCTCTGCTGATAGTATCAAAGGCCTTTGTCAGGTCGACGTAGATGCAGAACAGGTTCGTGTTTCGCTCTTGACATTTCTCTTGTATCTTATCACCACGCAAATTCATTGTCGATTTTCCAGCGTTCTTTTCGGAATCCACATTGGGCTTCTAGCAGTAGCATCTGGTCAAATGAGGCGGTTCAGTAGGATTCTAGCGAGAATCATTCCTGCAGTTGATATTAAAGATATATCCCAGTGGTTTTCGCAGGTATGGCGGTTCCCTTTGCGCTTATATAGCTGGATTATTGAAACGTCTTTGATAACCTAGAGGGTCGTATCTTGCTTACACACCAACAAAAACCTCTGGCAGAGCCTCTCTATCAGGGCTTAGTCCCATTCATCGTATGCAGTCTGAACCGGGTGATTTGGCACTAGAGAGAAGACACGTCGGTTTCGTTGTCTCGGGGAAGGTTGAAGCGTCACCCAGTCCTTCGTTGTTTAAAAATTTGGGAAGGCGACTGATGGCTTCATCGTTGACAGATGAAGGGCGAATGGGGACGCTGTCAAAGTGTTCAGACCATCTTTCAAGAATCTCCTCTTTGTCAGTAATTAATGTGTTGCCCTCTGCTTTATTTCAGACAAGAGGGGGAGTTTCATCGGATGTCCAGCCAATTTGCCAATCAGTACTGTTTTCACTTCAAAGCCGACACCAGCCTCGCTCTTCACTTTCTCGGCCGCTTCAAAAGAAAGTGTATCCTGAGCCCATTTCACATAGATCGCCTTCTCGATCATGGCAACAATGTCCATGTTGTATCTGGCGATTAACTTTCCTATTAGGGTAGTTTTCCTCTTGGGTCTTTCCGCATCGTCTCTGGCTAGTAAGGTGCGTACATTCTGTGTGCCAAGTGTGAGCTCAAACCTCAATTTGTTCGTTGTATTTTGAACGCTGAAATAGGGTCCCCGCCAGCCGCAGTATGCTTGCTGGAGACGTTTAAAGCAGACAATGTTTATGGCACCTTTTCTAGACAATGCCTCATGCCATGGAGCTGAGCCGTGCATTCCTGAAGAGGGTTGCTCAGTAGCTGAGGAGGCTGCTGAACTCCACTGTTGCTCTGTGTCGGTGATTAACGACCCTAATGACCTAATCCTGTAAGAAACAACTTATACATTTTCACTGTGCTTAAGCATCTATTAACTTTAAGAGAACGTGACAATCCTTTAAGTTGTCAATATCCAAGAGATTCTTACTAATATCTCAAATGAATATTGTAACGATATGACTAAGGAACAATAAAAAGAACATCCAACATCTAGAGGTTATCTATCAATCAAACAATTATGTGATACTTCTATTCATTTTTTCATAAAATTTAACAAACTTATTATGCAGGAAAACATAACAAATTGCGTAAATTATTCCCTGTGATGCATGTGGCTTAGGTACCATATCGTATAAGACTGTATTTCAGCCAGTGTAGCTGCACTCCATGTAAATTAAAACTCAAAAAATATCTCAACTCTGACAAAAGAGGGGGCTGAATGGTGGAAATGATACTGTCCTAGATGTAAGACAGGACATACGCAGTAGCACCACTGGACATAGAGAAACGAACATTTTGTAACTACAAACGGATTCTCATACGAACAATATGCATGGATAGACAGATGGTTTGCCTAAATCTAATATATATATATATATATATATATATATATATATATATATATATATATATATATATAATCAAAACTTTTCGAAAATTGATTCACTTCATAGTCAAATTATTTTAAACTCGGCGTAACCCATAACGTCCACATGCATATTGCACCTAGATGTAAAACATCCTTTAAGTTTCCTCGTTTTTACCCTTATCACTCTTTTTTTATGAAACAAGTTCGTTATGTGCAAAGTTATGCGTGAATTTATGCATATATATATATATATATATATATATATATATATATATATATTTATACATACTTATGAGTTAAAGTTTATGAAAGTAATAATTATTCGTTATATTTATTGGCAAATTATACATCACTAACTAATAACCGAATTCACTAGTGTTATATAAAAATGATATTAAATACGTTTTTCCCTTCTGTTATTGCTCCTGTTCATGTCCAGAACAGCTGGACTAAGACAGATATGTCGCTCCTACGAGGAATCTTTGGATGGCTTCGGAGATCTTGTTCCGAGTGCTGCCAAGTCATTGAGATACGGCGATAAGCTTTTACAGAAAGAGAAACTAACAGCAGGCAAAAAACATGTACAGAACAGGATGCTTGTGCTCAAGATATACAAAATATGCCACGGAATTTGCAGTTTTAGTGCATAGAAACACAACGATGTTATTTGGTGCCGAATAAATTGAATTAAATGGCTCCGTTTGAGGATAAATAAATAAAGCCCAATATTGCTTACCCAATAATTGGCTTTGTAGCGGCACATTCTGGATTGCGAATCTATATGTAAAACACTGGTACACTAAAGCTTCCGCTTCTAGTAGTTTCTTTAGAAATCGGAGAAGGGCACATCGGACCTATTTACGTACTCTTGTATGCAGGGGAATGATGTCAAATAAAGGGGTTAAAATGACTGCAGACTTTGAACTTTTCGCAGTGGCTGATCAACATAAAATTATTTTGCATTTTACAAAGTATTACTATTAATGCTTAAAAGTACACACGTAGACTGCGTCTATAATTTATTTGCTGCGTCACGTACTAAAATTAATTACAGAAAGTTATGACGGCTAAGTTAATAACATACTTATTGGTCAAAGGATGACACTACTCTACTAGACACACAAAAACAATATAAATTTAAAATATGGTGTAACAGGTGTATTTTGTTTTCTGTATGGGGACGTATATTCAATGCATAGAGTTAGGAAATATATAGAAAAATATATAAGCCGAAAGGGCATTTTTCCTGTTGGTTGGATTAAAGACAACATTTGAATATATCTCTGAAGCACGTTATTTTTCAGATTTCATAACTTTCGAAAATATGAAATTGCTCAAAGTTGCAATGGGCTAAAAAAGAAACACAATTAAAAAAAACATGCATTATGAAGATAAATATTGAAAACATGCCCAGCACAAAATATTTTACTAGGATGTCGTTACGTGTCTTTTCAGATAAAACTATTGTCTGCGAAATGTGCGTGTGTGTGTGTATGTGTCTGTGTGCATGTGCATATGTCTGTATGAGTGTGCTGATTAGTGCGTGCGCATGTGAGTGTGGGTGCGAGCGTGTATGTATGTATGTATGTATGTACGTACGTACGTACGTATGTATGTGTACATATGTTAATCAGGACCAATTTAAATTTATAGTTCTTTCTTAAGGAATGCAGACCTGCAATGAATACTGTACCATACTATGATGAAATAGCATCATGTCGTTTAAACGCTTTCGTGCATCGACACTAAACTGTTGAATCCAGTGCAAACACACAACCTTGCCTAGACCAATCTTCAAAATGGGTTTCTCCGATCAGGGTGACCGTTATCTACTAAGGTCTTTTTGCGAGTCACTAGTTGTGGTCACCACTTGTTCTTC
Source organism: Unio pictorum (assembly GCA_030141615.1). Lineage (NCBI taxonomy): Eukaryota > Metazoa > Mollusca > Bivalvia > Unionida > Unionidae > Unio > Unio pictorum. Next base: position 5,318,582 of record JARLTB010000203.1, on the reverse strand, counting down.
TATATACTGAATACGTATATACATCCAAGAAACATTCCAATTTAGGCTAGAATTTCAATGGGTAAAATGGACATTTACAAACCATTATATACACCTACACATGACAGCAATTGACCAGGATATTTACATTTTTAAAATCCTATCATAAGCCACCTGTGTCCAGAAGGCTGTTTCCGGTCAATCGAAACATAGGATGCGACGATATCACACCAACTTTGCATGTGCATGTCATCACACTTTTTTTGAAACCACAATTAGATACATTACGAATCAAAGAATGATTCTTTACAAATTACCCCATGGTAAAATTGACGTTTTTTTTAAGAATACCTCATAAATAAAGACATAGCTTCAGAAACCATCCAACTTTACGTACGAACTGCATAGCTGGAATCTGACATAAACGATCTTACCCTCTTTTTTTCTTCTGATAGCAGCCTATCTATATTTAGATTGCGATTGAGAGATGTAGAAAGATAATTTTATACAAGCGAGCATGTTAACATAACAAAACACAAACGTGATTTGTTAAATTGTAGAGCGTTCTGTTTAAAATAAACTAGCACAAATGCATATGGCAAATCTTACAGTTAAAAGGATACACTAAGTTGGGATTGGATTAGTAAAGAGAAAAAAACGGTTATGAAATAACGCTTTTATTGATAATTTACATGTGTTTGGTAATGAGTTTGGTAATGAGTTTGGTAATGAGTTTGGTCCTAATTTTTAGCATATGCAATTCTTATTACAATGATCTAATCAGTAGGAGTCGGATACGATATAATTAAACGAATACTAGAGTTAGACTATATTTGAATTAAATGCTGATATGTTAATGACATGCAGTATTTAAACTGTAATTCTGACAATTCTTGCCCTATTATGTATACACATTAGTACTTTATCGCTATAAACTTTATCACTATACATTACTATATACATAAGTTTGTGTAGAAAAATATGAGAGAGAGAGAGAGAGAGAGAGAGAGAGAGAGAGAGAGAGAGTTATTTGAATTTTAAACGTAGCTTTAACAACTTTTCAGTCATATCGCTACGACGTCAGCAGGTTGCAGTTTATAGTGATGTCTTGCACTGGCGTATCACGTCGCTGACGTGCAGCACGATGTCCCACCCAGTCACATTATTCTGACACCAGGCCGACCAGTTCTAGCCATTACCTCTTAGTGCTTAGCGCCAAGCGAGGCAGCTGTTAGTACTATTTGTATGTCTTTGGTATTTCTCGGCCGGGAATCGAACCCACGACCTCCCGCATCCGAGGCGGACGCTCTAATCACTAGGCCACCTGAACGGTAAGTTACGTTATACCCCATTCAGTATACAGCGAGATGAAAACTATCGTAAACCACCACCAACGTGTTAGCGAAGGCAAACCCATTCAAAGCTTCAAAAGATCCTGAACTCGTCCACTCTACGTAACCTGAACAAATCAGTCAGTTCCTATGATTGGTTGACTATTTAAGCGTTGTGCGAAAGTGATGAAGATAATGAGACCATTTTGTCCAGTGATTTCAATCGCGCATTAATATTTGATAACCTGTTGAAAGAAGATTTAACGCGGGCAATGAAAGCGAGAAGTGGAGACAAGTACATGGGAAGGTATTCCACAACTGAGTGACGACCTCTCTGTACCACTTGTTCTAGTATATATTGATAAAGAGCAACAATTTGAATTACACAGATGTCAGCCAACCTAGTCTCGGGACAGTTACACAATCTATAGAACGATTTTGCAAACAGATGGTTTGCAAAGCGTGCGCGAAGCTACTGACCACGTCGACTGGTGTTTGTCGCTTTAGTATTGTTACTCACAGATAAATAAACTGACTACATTTATGGACGGTGCTTCAAATGTGTGCACTGACAGAAAGCCCTTCCAGTATATTTTACATCAGCCAAACTTGATTCAATGGGCCATCGTTGATTCGTCCTCTAGCTGCGTGCATTTTGGCCTCATTTACAGACCAATATATGATAACTTAGATGTTTATAGTATCTCACCTTCGGATATGAAAACTAATATCAAAGACACCGAAGACAGTCTCTGCAATGTAGCTTTTGCCCAGCGTTTTTTGGAATGTATTGTTTGTCTGCAAATATTATATTAAGTGGGTTATACTGTATCAAGATAGTTATGGATTAATCCAGAAGACGCTGTGATTGGTAATAACCTTTCAGAATAAGATGAATAAGAATATATACATCGTTAATCCGGACACATTCGTTCCCAGTGAATATGTCTGGAATAACGAGTTTTACGGATAATTGAATCACACACATTTTTCATTTTACGATCTCATCACATCGTACATAATATGTACATGTATATGCTAGCTGTAAATGTAATGTATTGTCTGTTCAATAATGGTTGACATAAATTAATGAATACACCTATTAATTTGTGTTTATTACACTTTATTATAACATGCACTGGACGTACATGTATATTACGACACAATTTGTAGTACAAAAAGTAATAAGATTGACATTTTCTATAAATTGTATTAAATTTAATTTTTCACCAATTTATATTGAAGTAATTTTATACTAAAATATATTTAGATTAGTTTGATTTTTTAATATCACAACTATATATGGTTTTAAAAAAGTTACAAGCAAAGGCAAAATTCGCTTGCATTGTACATTACTCTCTGTATTGCAAGTCAGCAAATAAAATACTCTCAGCAAGCCATATAGATTACAGACTACACATTCTTAGAATTCTAGTTTAGCGAGTACACTGTTAATGTAGTAAACGCTCAGTCATATGACGTAAAAACAACATGGACGTTCTTGTGTATTGGAACTGAGAGCATCTTTTTGGCTAGAATGAAGTGAACGTTCACGAGATTCCATATTTGGTCGTGTGGTTGCGCGCATATTACACATTAAAAGCGGTAGAGAACGCGCACCGTTAGTTCCTTCATTCTGAAAATAGAAAGTCTCGCCTCGTTCTTACAGGTAAGAACTGTCTATGTTCGTAAACCTCTTTAAGGAATAGGCACTTTTAATGTTTGAGATTTTAACGGTAACGTTTATATATTTGCAACATTTTGTACTGAGTTCTTTTATTAATGATATATATAAATGTTAATGGAATGTTTAATTGTTTTAGAGAATTCATATTCATTTTTATTTATGGTAATTTTAATTGTAAGGGACGAATTCGCTACCAACTTCATGCTTAGATTCAATGTTCAAATAAAATATTCTTTAGGTAACAGAATAATGACTAGTAACATATTCAAAATCAGTATTATATTTTAAAATGAGTAAAATACATTTCTTCAAAATGATTGTTGCATTAATTGCAGCTATTACATTTTATACTTTTTGGCTATCATGAAATTGATCGAGATTTAACTATTTGTACTATATTCTAAAATGCAGAAATTAAACAAACGAATGAAGTATGTAAGCTCAAAAGGAAAGTGTACTTTTATATGTATTTCATGTATTTTGAATAAAAAGCTTATAGATGTATCTATAGAATGTAGTAATATATGTGTGTTGATTATGTAAATAACGTTCCTTCATTCTGAAGCTAGAAAGACTCGCCCCTCTAATTACAGATCCAGAACCTTATTCCTCAGACGTAGCTGTGTTTCGTCATCATAGTGACACTTCTATTAAGGATCTTCTTCTTCTTATTTCTGTCTGTCTGTCTGTCTGTCTCTCTGTCTGTCTGTCTGTCTGTCTCTCTCTCTCTCTCTCTCTCTCTGGACGTTGACATTCCTTAACTTATGAGTAATTCCTTCTCATATCACGAAATGAGAAGAATGTTATGATAAGTCACACAAAGTTACATGACATATACAGTAAATATAAGTTTAGACAATTAACACATCGAACACCTAACACTATGTATAAGTACATGTATGAGCTGTACATACATTTGTCATGTCAATTTCTTGAAGAAATCTGTATCATTTGTTCCTGGATTCCTTGGCGGATCTATCGGCAATGATTATTGATAGCTGCCATATATTCTCAAGGGCTTTAGTATTGTGTTTTATGTATAATTTTACTGATTGTATTTTCGTATACGATTTTTCGAACTTTCTTATTTGTTAACAAATTATCTCCGGATTATCGAGACAAGTTTAAATGATATTTTACACTTTTGTCCCCGAATTAGATTTCCGAATCCGAAACGCGGACTTCTTATTAACGGAGCATAGTAATTCTGTTCCCGTTGAATTATGTCCGGACAGCGAGGTTTCCGGATAAGCGGAGTCCGAATTAACGATATATATATATATATATATATATATATATATATATATATATATATATATATATATATATATATATATATATATATATATATATATATATATATTTATACCACATACATTAAAAATAACATGGCATTTAAAGTGTTGGTATAAAGCAAATCTATATACCAATACTATTGGTATATCAAATAGTGATCCGCCCATAGCGCAATAATACGAATATATAAACATTCTTTCTACCGTAGGCCTATAGCTCTATGAAGAATTTCTACTCATTCATTAATCATAAATGAAACACTAAGGACCAAAATATCCTCCTATTATCATATAATCCCGATGGGAAAAAATTAAGGTTAGATTAAAATTAAATGGAATTTCATTAAAAACACCAAACTACATATCGGAGGGAACACACACATACAAAAAAACTTTTTCTTAGTTTTTTCAATAGGGGGAGGGGGCATCTGTCTGGTGCCCCCCCCCCAAAAAAAAAAAATCATAAATGACATGAAATTAACGACACAAATATTAATAGTCCCTGTTTTCTAAATATTAAAATGGTACACAATTTCGTCGGAATCCTGTCTTTTTCCTCTCCCCCTCTCATGCAAAATAAGCACAAATCTGGAGTGAGAGAGAAATATATTGCGCTGGACGAAAACATTAAAGCTGAACTTGTACCAAGTAACCCACAGTACTCTGTTTCCTCGTAAACCTATGCTTACGCTTTCCTTGGAATTTATTTATAGTATTCATAATATCAATGATACATAGTTGCAATCGTCAGACGACACACAAGGGCTACATGTTAAATTTGTCGGTTACGATGCGCACATACTGTATTGTGTTTTAAGCCTTTGTTGTTTCTGAAACACGTTTTAATCGAGTATTAATAATTAAATATAAAACTGTCCAAATGGTCGCCAGCCCCCCCCCCCCCCCCCCTCTCTGGAGCAAAAATACACGAAAATACAAGCGTTGTGGATTTTTGCTTGTGTCATACGACGATGTCTCTGGACCTATGAATGATGACAATGTTAGTCAAGACGTACAGAGAGAGAGAGAGAGAGAGAGAGAGAGAGAGAGAGAGAGAGAGAGAGAGAGAGAGAGAGAGAGAGAGAGAGAGAGAGAGATGTTTAGTCTGTAGAATCGCTAATTAAATCAAAATGATGACTTAGTTGAACTGTCAATATATTAAAATATTTTAATTACCTCTTGTTTGTTCGTGATTCCAATTCGTTTATATTCCACGCGAATTTCCATACGACAGTAGGTCAATGAGTACATGCATAGTCTATAATATAAGATCACCGTGTTTGCAGTGCACTACTTTCTTCATTTAAAAAAACAACACAACAACATATTTTATGTTTAAATAATGCGTGTGTCTTATAATGATTTAATAAATGTGAATAAAAAAGGAAAATGAAAAAGAAAACAATCAACTTATCAATTTGAATATGTGATTGTGAATAACAAGAAAAATCGTAGAACTAGATTTTGTAGCAGACAGCCACTTGGTTGTGAGGAGGTCATTTACTCGGGCAATATATCAGGAGCACATCGTAACTCCAACTTGCAAATATTTGTATTTGTATGTGATATAAATAAAATATATGTATAGTATGTACGCTGTATCATTGATATACCACTCGTTGTATAAATTTTTCATTAAAAGGAAACTCGGACAAGCCTCGTTTCCTTTTAATGAAAAATTTATACATCTCGTGGTATATCATTGATACAGCGTACATACTATACATATATTCTATATATATATATATATATATATATATATATATATATATATATATATATATATATATATATATATATATATATATATATATATATATATGTATATAGTGTTATTAATTCCATTTTCAAACCCACATCATGATTACAATATAATAATGGTTATAATCTTGAATATATCATGCACTATTGATACAACCGTTTTTTGGGAATGGCGCATTCATCACCTTTGGTTAGGGCTTTACACTCGTCTCCTCTTTACGTATATTTACAACTCACGAGTTTACACTGATTTCTACATGCATTGTTCCTGTAAGGATTGGCATAAAACAACTTTTGCCTATCTAGTATCACCTGTCGGTCAACCATTCACATTCTGATAGACCATTGACGAATATCAAGAAATGCAACGTCAAACATAACCTAATCATACCATCTCTAATATTTTCATTTCCACCAAAGTGAAGATAAAGGCGACAAAACGACAAACGAGGGTGTCATAATCTATTACTCCAGTACCAATCCATGGAATATACACTTAAACGAATGTCCTTAAAACGCAGACAGTCTGACAATGGGAATTATTCATGTTGTTGTCGTAACCGTCACTCTTAGATTAAGGTGAGCATGCACTGCTTTTTTAAGTCTATTTTCTCTTTTAACCAAGATAATGAGAAACGAATGTTTAACGATGTGGACATCATCAGATTTATTGGACGTTATTATAAATAAGATAGATCAGCATTGCTCAGCAAGGAATTAGGCTTTATTGATTACATCCGAATACAATGTATGTAAAAGTGTATTCAAACAAAAATATCATGAATACATTCATATAACATTTGATACGTTCCAGCACAGCATGCACGAATGAAACACAAACGTTTTAAATTATTTGAAATTAAAAATGATTTGGCGTTAGTAAATCCAGACTCTTGGATCAGAAGGAGAATAAGTTAGTATCCCCTCAGCATGCCCATATAATTAGGTCTACCATTGATGTTCTCATTAGTTGCGATACGGAGTTACATGAAAAAGAATTCCTCAGTCGAACCCGTTCTTTCAGTTTGAATATACAATCAAAGCAATGCATTTCATGAGCAGATTATAATAGATTGTTAAAACAGCATTTCTTTCAAGGAAGTATTAATGTATCCAGTCAATTATGGCGAATTCGAAAGTCTTACAAATATCTTCAATCAGTGCGAGAGTAACTTAGTGTCGCTGTAATGAATTCAGATTGATAAGTCTAATGTCGAATCTTACATTGGTTGTTTAACGGATTTGATAAGCTAATCATGCTTTTGATCTTTTAATGCCAGGTTAATAATCTAAGTAACGGTATACATCAGTGGGAAATTGCATAAAATCGGGTTCAAACAAAATAATTATATTTGAGTAATTATTGAGAACGGGTGGAAAGTTGTATCAATACGAGATTAACCGCTTGTCCCTTGAACAGACCACGACACTAGGTCGAAAATTATATTTCTCATCTGTGGCTGCAATACTAACATAATCTAGCAATCTTTCCTGTTCTAAATGTATTGTAGAATCAAATACATCAAGAGAAGATAAAAAAAAAACAAACGAATTCAGTGGATCCATCTGGTGAAAAATAGCTTCAACGCAAATTGTTTTTTACGAACCAAATTTGAAATTGGTCTAATAACAATAATTCGATACATATAGTTCAACATATGTAAACTGCTGGTGTATATAATATTTGATCAGGAATTAGGAGTCTTAGCTGTAGTAGTCCTAGTTTGTTCGGAGGCTTCTTGTATATAAAATTTTACATCGGGTACAAGCTCTGTGATACTAAACGTTTGTATTCTTGTGTTTGATTTTGAAGGCGAGCTTGTATGAACCCACTTATGGTCGGTAAATGTATAATTTACGGGACCTCCCAAGCCATGTGTTTTGAACCTTTTACATAACCATTTATATAAATCAGTAGATGAATTCTTGGAACATAGATTTTCCAGTTTCTTTTGAAGAGTGGGATCTGAAGACGGCATGAAGTATTCTGGTGGCGCTAAATATACACCGTCAACATCTGTTTTATTGACGTGAGGATAGTCGACTTTGTAGTTTCGGTATATTATGGTAACAAATCTTGGCCCCGTGGAGTCAAGTATTCCTACAGCCACAGAGAACGAAGGAAGATTATCCACCAAGATCTTCATGAAAGGGTGGTGACGTCGACAGGCCATAAATGCATTACATGCCAGACCATAAATGTTATTGTAAAAGATGGGGTGGATATGTGGTTCTTGTGACAGAATACAATAGTATTTTCTCAAGACAGGATCAAGAGGACGGAAGCTTACAATATCAAGATCGGCATAGACTCCTCCATATTCATATAAAATCATGTATCGTACAGCATCAGCCCTTTGAAGTTTCAGACGATAGTTCACATAGAAAGGCAGAATCATCGGAAACATGTCCTCCACAAACGTTAATGCCATTTTATCAGTCCAGAACATATAAACATAATTGCGATGGTGTTCTTTCAAAGAAGAGACAAACTTTCGGAAATCTTCAGGAATATTTTTGTCGATCCATGTTTGGTGGATAATTCGTTCTATTCTGAAAGATCCGTTATTTGGAAAGAGTTCAGGTAAACTGTCATATGGAGGCGATGCGCCAATCAAGTTGATCTTTATACGTTCTTGCATGATGTCTTTCTGAGAAAAATTTGATGTTTTTATATTGTTGGGAGATCTTATGATGTTATTATTATTGTTTCGATTTTGTACGAACACTTTCTGAAGTCCTTGGTGCAACAGATCAGCAAACAGTAACGTGACGTAATAGGCAATCAGGAATAAAGCCCAGACGAGCACTATTCTCTTAAAAATATTTCTCCTTGTCATTACTGCCATTATTCACTCCATTAATATATCTGGAAAGTAGAGAAAATCAGAAAAATACAGTTCTCATTAAGGATGGCATTTTATTTATTATAGGATATATAATACTCCAACCTGTATGATATTATTATTATTATTATTATTATTATTATTATTATTATTATTATTATATATATATATATATATATATATATATATATATATATATATATATATATATATATATATATATATATATATATATATATATATATATATATATGAGAGAGAGAGAGAGAGAGACAGAGAGAGAGACAGAGAGAGAGAGGGGGGCATAGACAGAGACAGTGACAGATACATCTAGAAAGAGACAGAGAGAGAGAGAGAGAGAGAGAGAGAAACAGACAGAGAGACATAAAGAGTTTGATAAGTTAGGAAAACAATTTATAACAAAACAATTATTGGCTCTTGATAAAGTTGAGAGAAACATTTATTAAAAATAAAAACAAAACTATATCATGAAACTGCAAGATGCGGTGACTACAGTATCTATTGAAGTGATGAAGTGTTGTTAATTCAAAAAGTAAAAATGCCAACAAATGTTGCAGTAAATGACTGCTATGAAGTGAAGTTTCTCTGCTTTCGGAAAGTTGTGACAGCATTAAGTGGTTTGGATAAACGACCAGAACATTTTGGGCAGCTACTTTGGAATTCCATGGGAAAGGTGCTTAGATATTATTTACTTGGCACCATATAATTTGATGGGAGAAAAAAAGAGTGGGATGGAAATCAACAAATGGACGAACGAAGATACTTAAGCAGGCACAAGACGTTTTGATTACTAATTGGCCATGCATGATATATGATCCAGTTCGGTTGTGTTCTCTAATTATAATAAAGATGTGTATATTGTTGTGAGGCAAACCGGTGTAATTGTTAATATTTAACACGAGCGTACATTAGATATTAGAATCAGTTCTTTTCTTTCGTAGTGGTTGTTAAATGTTCGCTAAATGTTCAATATATGACTTTTAATTTCGAGATTCCTTTTGTAAGTAGTATTTAGAAAAGATCGGATCACGTTTAAACTGTTTGAAAATGCTAAAGTTCAACCCAAAACAAAATCGACCCAAAAACGTAATACAGTGTGGGTATGTGTTTAAATGATCACACAAAAATCTCTTTTGGCTTGAGTATTACCATGGAAAGAATGACTGAATGTTAAACCGTTTGAAAATGCGTAGTTAAATTTAAGCTAAACAAATGTGTTATACTGAAGAAAAACAAGCTAGGATGAATTTAAATGATACATATAACAAACGAAAGAACATACATACATACATACATACATACATACATACATACATACATACATACATACATACATACATACATACATACATACATACATACACAAACACACACATACACACACATACACAGACATACACAGACACACACACATACACAAACACATATATAAATATACGCACTACGCACGGTAACTATAAACTACAAACATAATGCCAATGTGGATTTCAAAAAGAACGCAGGACCATCGACATGGAAAGATAAATGTCAAGGGCAAAACTCCGATCTTTTCTCTAGCTAAGTCGACTTGACAAATTCATTCAATAATGTCAGCAGAAAAGGCGTCTGAAAGTTAAGGTAGGAATGCCGGAGAAAATGTATATCCATGATGCAGCATTTCTACGACGGCATACAGGCACGAGTCCAGGATAATGCAGATACATTTGTACCAGTCCCGTTAACCAATGGCGTCTTGCACAGTTGTGTTTTGTCATTGACACCGTTCAGTTTAATGTTCTACGCCATGCTGATTAATGCTATTATAGACGGAGAGATTAGAGATGGAAACAGATGGAAAACTATTGAAGCCCAGGAGGCTTTAGAAGAAAAACAATATTATGACAGACATAATCAGGGATTTCTTACTTCCTGATGACAGCGTCCTCAATGCTGGCTCAGACGCCGACCTGCGATGCTGCTATGACGAGTTATCCAACTCCCGCAAAAGCTTTGGTCTCACCTTTAGTACCAGGAAGACTGACCTCCTGCGTCAGCCTGCCCTTGAAAGCACTCAGTTGAGCACAACATCATCGTCAACGGAGAAAAACTCAGCGTACTTGACCGCTTTACCTACCTTGGCAGTACATTATCAAAGAGCGTCACTGTTGACGACGAGGTGAACCTTCGCAATGGCAGAGCCAGCGCAACTTTTGGCAGTGTGTATGCCAATATCTGGAACAGACAAGGTATCAGCATACAGACCAAACTAGATGTCTACAGGGCAGTTGTGCTCCCCACACTACATTTCGCATGAGAAACATGGATGGTGTACGAACGCCACGCCAGGAAGCTAATCCAATTTCACACCACAATTATTAGAACAATCCTCAACATTAAGTGGCAAGACAAGGTTTCAGACACTTAAGTAATCTCCCAAGCAGGTCACCCCAGCATCCGCACAATCCTGATGCAGTCTCATCTACGCTAGACTGGACATGTACGCATGCGAGACCACCGGCTGCTTAAGAGGAGCTTCTAGAGCGAGCAAGGGCAGAGACTTTTGCATGAGTCTGGCTTTGACATCCTATGTATTTCCTTTTTTCTATGGACATCAAGACAACAATGCAATCGCAGTAACAATATGTGCTTCATCTTCAAAGGCAATTGCGGGTGTTTATAATATTATCGCGATAAAGATACCCGCATGTACGAATACAAAATTGCACGAGTATGTTACAAAATTGAACGCAGTTACCACTACATACTCGAAATTATCATCGTTGATATCGTCATGCCTTAACGATGAGATAATATCAGATTCCTAATTCGCTTTGATGGTTAAAATATACAATGAAATTCACGTTTTGAAGGAAATAAAATACTAGTAATGGCATTATCAGATTCAAGGGATCTACTTGAAAAATAGTCGCGAACACAACTCGGGCAAGAACAACAATGATAATGGTGAGCTCAACGAGATCGCATTAGGACTATTGCGATTATACTATAGTTGGGCCAAATATCAGATCAAAATAATTATGTGGTGGATTGCTAACAAATAATTCGTATGTGTTCGGAAACAAACATAAACCAGACGGTACCCCCGATTGGTACGTTGTTGGAATACCAACTGGGTATTATCAAATCTAAGAAATCAATAAGGAATTACAGAATCGAATAAAAAGTATCACGAGAAAGGAAGCCAAGATGGAAATAACAGTACACGAACCAACACTATCAGCCGCGATCGAGATACAATCTCCCGATTATGTCGTTGATATATATCAATCTTCGATCAGAACCGTGCTGAGCTGCCCTGAAGTTGCTCCCGAAGAACCAAAAAAATCTGATTATACCACGGACAAACAATAATTGCATGAAACTGACACAACATACAATTTTTTATATACTTTTTATAAAATCTAATAAAATCTAGGCCAAAACGTTTAGATATTAACAACTTCGTACATGCCATTAATAAATGCTAAGGCGAGAAAACTTATAAAAATAAACACACAGATGAAGTTTTTCAGGTTAATGGTAGTTGACATTTATGCGCTTGACTTAGCGAAATTAGCGAAATGAAACTTTCGTCTAAGGTGTTTTAAAGTGTTATAAGTCAGACATTTACAAGCAACTACCTTACGAAGCAACACGTTCTATGCTTTAGGCTTAAACAGTTTCTACAGCCAATGAAAACGTAGACTTTTTCTTGGTTTGGTGACTTACAGTTACGAACATGATATCTGCGAAAGGTTTATTAGTCAAGTTTTTCTGCCATGAAAATCATTATCTCGTTTGTAGCTAATTTTTGGGAGCTGCATCAAGTTCCTGTGGCTGCTAGATGATTGAAAGGAAAGAGTTGATGACTTTTTAATTCAGATGGGCATTACTATAGAAGATCTGTCAAAAAACGAGCATAAAAAATGATTATATCTCATAAAATTCGATCTCATCAAGGAGATGAAACATAATTGGTATTCACAACAGCTCTATCGCACCGCATATAGCATCTAATCGACGAAACATCTTTTTAAGCAAAGTTACTGTCTGATATATATTGAATGAACCTTGCTGCGAAAGACAATCTCAGCCAACTAATTGCTAGTGGAGTGTTCGTTAAATAGCATTGCCCATGCGCAAGCAATGTCGCATTAGCGAAGAAAAGAATGAAAAACTCATCATCTGCATTGCTTTTCAGTAGTTCAATAAGATCAAAATCAATTTCTTGGCTATAATTGAGGATATGAAAGATTACTTGGCTGGATCGAAATATTTTACGGTACTGTACTGGAGATAAAGTCAGGGTATGATCAGTTTAAAGAGCAGAGAGAGAGAGAGAGAGAGAGAGAGAGAGAGAGAGAGAGAGAGAGAGAGATAGAGAGAGAGAGAGAGAGAGAGAGAGAGAGAGAGAGACTTTACAGTAACTTTACTAAGGTGATACGAGTCTGAGAGATTACCTAATCATTTAATAGTTTAGTGGCAACAGCAAGTTTAAGGGATTTATGAAGGATTGCAACATGTAAACATTAGTATGATCTATCTATGCGATTGCAGAGTATATGAAGAACTATTCAGAAATCTGGAAATGAACCCGACAAGGCTCCAGGTGTGTGGAGTTAGCATTATAACTGAAGACATGTATAGAAACGCATCTATTCGATGAATTCGTATGAGTTAAATAGTGCCAGCTGCTCTGGAAATTTGTCAAATTAGATTCAGTCTTTTCGGAATGGATTCAAATAGCCTTGAATAGAAGCTACATATATTGCTGGAAAAGCTTGAGATACAACGGTATCAATTGTGCAAAGATCATGCGAGTGGATTTAAAGGTCTCATAAACCTTTTATCCAGAAATAAACAGCACAGCAACGTTAACTGTGATAGGGGCATTACATGAAAGATGTAGTTTTTGACCGGATTAAAACAGTTGTTATCATATCTAGCTACATGACAGTTTGTGTACCAATTGTGACAGAATAATGATTTTCCCTATTTAGTTCCGGCAGTTTTATATCTCTGGAAAGTGCTATGGAGTACGGGTTTCTGTCCTCTTTAAATTGTTATTCATCGATTGCTTTTTATGACGGTGAACAACATATGCTGAAGAATGATGAAACATATCTATATATTACAGAATCGTACATTTTGGTAGATGGGAAAGCAATTGGAAACATGATATTTAATGAGAAAGAAGGTGTCACGGTATAGAAGAGGCCAGCTGTTAGCATGGGTGTGTGAAACCCTGAGGCTATAATTTCTCGGCGGCAAAATGTCTTAGGTATCCAACCGCGTTAGTAGTATATGGGGGCACTCTAGCCTCAATGGGAAATCCAGTCAAAAAGGGCTTGGGCACATCTAGCCTCAAGGGGAATTTAACATGGGGAAATGTAACATGGAGAGAATGGGGAATTGAACATAGTGACAAGGATTGGGTCACTTTAGTGTCATTGGGACCTTAACGTTAAAAATGGGTTTATCAGAATTAGTGTTAATGGGAATTTAACATGGGAATGTCGCCTGGAGTTCGAAGGGAATTGAACATTGGTGACTCCATTGTGTTTATAGGGTCAAAACTATTGATAGGGTAAAATGTACATGTACGGACAAAGGGTTGATAGGGACAAACATAGATATACATAAAGAAACAAATACACATCTCAGCACACAGAAAAGAGGGCAGATATTTTCTAAATAAATACCCACAGATAATAAAAGTCTACGATATGGGTTCAAAACATTTATTCAAGTATATACATGGGCTCTCTGGCCTGTGCTTTAGTCTAAGCACTATCCATTTAAAACATTCAAATATGGACATGGAACAAATCTATTCACATGTTATCTATTTCTTGGATCTAGAAAAAACACTTTTAAAATTAAAGTTTATGCCTTCAAAAAGACCCTACATTACATACAACACATAAGCATTTAATATAAGAATGACACTTTTCATACAACAATTGATATTCATTTTTAAGAAAAAAGCTAGACCAAAACAAGTAACAAACAATCAAATAGGAGAAAGTTCATGTTGCTTTCTATATCCGTCACACACATTGTTTAAAATCTGGTCAGCTATCGCTTGTGTCCCAGCGTAGATGTTTCCCATTACGTACCCCTTTTCATTCATCAATCTGCTTGAGTCTTACGCTCGATACTTGGTGTGTGAAATGATTCATCCATCTCGCTTGGCAGTGTTAGTCACAATGAACTATTGGTCTTGGACGATGTCCCTTTTTATATGCTGCCCAATTTCGACGTGACCGTACGGTAGAGTGAAGTGATTGGGAAGTCGTACTCCTTTTTGGTACACGATTTGATAGACTTTTTCCAAAGGTCGGCTAACGATTTGGTGTGTGGGTAAACGGACAATCTTGTGCGGCTCGTGGGTGGTCACTTTAAACGTTTCATCCTGTCCAGACTGTAAGGCTTCTTGAAGCACGTCAAAGTTCACCACTCGACTGGTGCGATAATTGAGAGTCAATCCTTTCACTTTACATTCGGTGTGCATTTCTCCTTGTGGGTCTCTGTATTCGTAGCCGTAATTTTTAGGACCGCCACTTGCAAAACATAGAATCTTGTCATCGGGATGCTCATCGGTCCAGGCTCCTAAACGGTCTCCTTCGATAACAGGGTTACACTGGTTCGGTCGGTGAATGTAGATGCAACTGTCCGTGTCAAAATACAACACACGATCTCCTAACAGTTCTAACACTTCGTACAATTTTAAGCGAGCATGGGCTGTCACGTAAGCCGCAATGATAACATTTCCAAATGTGTCGGCTTCTACAAAGTCTAGTTCTTCTTCGTAATTGACTAAGATCAAGTCCTCACGAATGACGTCAACGTGTTTGATGACTTTGGTTTGGTCGTGAATCATCTGGAAGTAGCGAGAAGGTTCAGACAAATACTCCGTCTTGGGTAAAGACGGTCGTTGTGCCATTTTACCCCACAAGCAATTGAGCATCACTTTGGCAAACGATCGCCTTCCTTCGTTTTTCTCGATGTGGTCTAAAGTGATGCCTTCCTGCTCCCTATATTTTTCTTTGAATTTCTTTTGGTCTTCGGGAGTGTGACACCAGGAAGGATAGCCACTAGCTTCTTGTTTTAGCTTTAAAAAGGCATCCACGTAGTCTGCAAAAATACCTTTCTGTGTCTCGTCGCCCTTGCGGTATTGTTGTGTCTTGGGAAAGTGATAAATTTCGTACACTTCTAACAGTTGGTATCCCAGGTCCAGAGCTTTAAACAATTCCACGCTCACCCACGTTCCTGTCAAGGCACGTTCTTCCTGGCTGTGCTGACAAGGTTGGTCTTGGATGCACATTTCGGCACAAGTGCGACACAAAGGAAACATCAGTTTTCCTTGGCAATGGTGAGGTAAAACGGGATGGTACAAGTCTGTGGGAGGTAAGACTTTGCACTTGATTAATCCTTCGTACTGACGAATGTGGTCCAGGTCAATGTGTTCTGTCATCAATTCTGGATGCCCTACGTGAAAGTGACAATATTTGCACACGTAAGGATACAGCGAACACACGTCCAAGTATTTGATTTCTTCTCCCTTCTCCTCGTCCGCTTGGTACAGCAAACAAGTGGCATTCGTTCGTCCTCCGTACAAACTATCCCGGGGGTTCAATGGGTCCACCAACTTGTAACTTTCTACGATGCGGTTAAACTCGGGATCGGTTTTCAAACGCTGATCGTACTCGTGTTCCCACATTTCCACTACCTGGTATCCTTGTTGTTCTAACTTCAAACATTGTTGACAAGTGGTCTGGTACAAATCTTCCATAGTCCGTTGTAAAAACTGATTTTTGATGTCACGCTGAGGGTAGCACATAGGACATCCGTGAAATAAGCATCCGTTAAACTCGTACACGATCTGAGGGTTTTCTAAGTCCCAACCATCCATCGAATACGTTCCGATGGTCTTTTCGCCTCCTCCGTTGCGAGCGTGTTGGATCCGTTTGTTTTCCTTGTCACACAAATAATGGAGCCAGCGTAGGGCTTTGACCGAGTATTGACGTTTTACAAAGTTCGTCGTTTGAGGACTGATGACAGCCAGTGTGTTTTCGGGCATGAATCGATGGCGGTACACTAAAGAACACGCTTTGGCTATGGTACAAGCTTCTTTCAAAGGATCGATCCCTCCGTGCTCCATGAAGAATTTTCGAAATTTTCCACAACAACGTCGTAAAATGTCCACGTCAGATCGACAATACTTTAACATTTCTTCTTGAAAGTCAAAGGGGTCCGAGGCGTGAGTCTGGTACCAAGCGAAGAAAGCTTCTCTTTGTTCGGTACGCATGTTGTCGGGGTCGTAATAGTGAGCCTCGGGCAAATGGGGTAGAACGGTATGTTGATTGGCTTCAGTATTGAAAAAGTGTGGAAAATAACCTTTAGCCATTTCTGGCATACCAAACGTTTTAGGCATGCGACTCAATGGCATGGCCAAGTAACTCATCGAATCTTTAAACTGCACTTGTCCTACTTGCATGTAAATGATTTTGGCTCCGTTCAAAGTCACTTTAGGACGTTCGGTACTTTGTTCCGTATAGTATCTGAGCAGAAATTGCCCATCGTATCCCGAGAAATTGTGAGCCATGACCGTGGCATGGCGATGACACTCTCCGTAACGTTCGATGTCTTCTGGACTCCACGTCTCGTCGATGGGGTTTAAAATCTATTGGGCAAAATTGACCAAGGTGTTTGACCCTCGAAATATTTTTTCACGTCCTCCAGGAATCTTGCTACAGTGAGGGCAATGACTAAAGATGGGCTCTTGGATACACTACTCGCACGCTCGATGAGCCACGCAGAAAATGGGAATGTGAATACCAGTCTCTTGCATGCATTCGAAATCAAAAAAGATAAAATTTCCTTTCTTCTGGGTATCTTCTGATTGGGGTTGGTATTTTTGAATGAAGCATTCGTGTTCCAAATCCACGATTTGGCGACAAATGTGACATCGTTTCTTACCTCGACAAACGTAAAACTTGGCACTATTGGTACGTATGCCTTGTCCACAAGTAGTGCACAATCTCAGGAGTTGACAAGCATTTCTCTGCTGTGAACCTTGCATCTTCAAATGTTGTTGGTAACAGGTAGGACTGACAAAAGTGCGCTGACAAACAGGGCAATGCACTCTTTCTTTTCCTTTATCCAGACAAGGTTTAGAGGCCAAACATCCCTCATATTTTGATCCACAATACTTGTGTTGCTCTCGATTGTTATAACCACAGTCACATTTTTCACAGTAGTAACTGTATCCCAGGAATCCAGTGATACTGGTAATGGTATCAAAATGCTCATCGTGATGATAAACGTGAATGTATTTTCCGTCTTTGAAATCGTGGCCTCGAAACAAAAGAGGTCCACGCACTTCTTGAGGGTGCACTTTCAAGGTGTAACGTGGAGCCAAGACGTCTTGCAATTTTTGCATTTCTGGAATGCCGCAAGGGGTGTCTTTGGATATCCCCGCTTGCTGTAACAGGAGTTCTGCTTCACTTCTTTGTTTGGCTCGGTCCGATTGTCGAATAGTTTTCCAGGCTCTTTTCCATTCTGCCGTATCGTTCTTGTTGGCATACGTTCGTCCCACGACGACAGCACGCGCTAAACACATCTGGTCTTGAGGATTGTTAATTCGGACGAGGCTTAGTTTGGTGTTGCGAAGGTTGTCGACCAATAATACTTTTTTGCGTCCTGTCCCCTGGGGAAGAGACACGTGGGTCATGAACAGTGTGGCTTTTCCGTCGGCGATGTGAAACTTGTCATTGGATTGTTGCACATGTTGAATCTTGTCGATGACTTTGGAAGGTGTCAATTCTGATGGACTGCTAAACTCGATCCAAACAGGAGACTTCAAACCGTCGTGATGAATGGAAAGTGTCAAGCGATCGTCTTCTTTGCATTGGCATCGTAGTTTCAGTGAGGTTAACAAAGAGTCCCACAAATCGGCGATGAGCCCTTCTGCTTTCTCCAAAGGTACTTCCGACTTGAAATTTTTAATTTTCACCGTGTACCTGTAGGCTGTAGTTCTAATTTTTCTAGAGGAGCGTTTTCCGTCTCTCGAATGTGGTAATACTTTTCGGGTGATACTGGTGGACTTTGGTTTGGAATATGCTCTCTCGGTCTGGCCGCAGACATGGAAGGTATCGGTTCAGGTTCGCTGATGTCTTCGATTTGAGCAAACACTTCTTTACGTGTGTGAGGCGATACGTTACGTCGCTCCCTTTTACCTTATTTTTCTTTCTCACTGAAATCGTGCGATCGTTTCATCTCAATTACAGATTCAGAAATGATTTAACTATGTTCGATTTCTCTTTATATATACCCCTATGTACCTCTAGTTATGATAATGACTTGGTATATTTCACAAGGACAAGTGAAAGTCCAACAGTTTGGAAGCTTTGGATGACTTATGCAAACGCCAATAGTAAGTCTGAAACACCTCATGCATCTTGACGACCCTTCGATTCAAATCCTACCACGAAAAGAAAAAGGTTGCAAGGAAAGGAAAAAGACTAGACTTTTGGTGTCATAAGAGCTCCAGAGACTATACTGTACTGTTAGAACACGTACGTACTCCATCTAGAAAACAACGCTACTTGACTACGATGTCTCATTCTTCTCTTTGTCACTTCTACTTTGCTGTTGACCGCGATATCTACCAACCCTGATTTAACACACATCTTTCTTCATTTGATATTTTTAAAAAATAATAAACCCATTTTTAAAAGAACTACCCCTTTTTTTGACAACAGCGACGATGTCTCCTCTTGCTCTTACTACTTACTGTTGCTGCACCTACAACGGCGATCTTTCATAAGACCAAAGCATGAGTCAGAGTAAGTTAAGTTGTGAAGTTGAGCGGAGGTGTATAAACAACAACTGTCAAGAACTTATGTTTCAGTTCTGTTTGTGATAATAACTTGTGATACTTCACATTTTCTAAAGTGTAAATGTGTGCAAGTCGTACAAAAGTTGTGTGACTATAGCTTTTGACACTTGCACAGACACTTCACTTCATAAGTGTCAAGAAAAAATTACTATCAGATTTTTACCATTATACAAAACACGCACACACTTCCAATGTGACATGAATCTGCACTTCCATATTTGTGGATATCCCACAGATTCGGCCCGACATACAGAACTGGCTAAGAACTGTAGGAATATCACACCATTGTTTCAGAAATACCAACAAAAATTATGTGTATCTTCCCTGTTCCACCCTTTATTAGTGTTTGGGTATGTTCTCTAAAAACACAAACAATATGGAACAAAATTAAATTTTGAATTAAAAATTCTCTCTTTATAAATTTGTTCTTGTGCATGTCAGATTACATTCAATGCCTTCTCCAAGTGAAAGACATTTCTACACGTCATTGCGTTTGTTAAATTCGGTTGTTTGTTTTTTGGGGTGTTAGTCATCGTTTATCTTCAATTCTATTATTTTATGTATTTTTTCTTTTATAGAAGATGTAAGATTGTTTATTGCTGTAACAGTATATATTTTGTTTAGTCTATTGCTGCAAAAAGAAAATATATATAGCACATGGCTTAAGTTTGTTCATATTTTTATTATTTCAAGCTCTACAAAACGTACCAAGTTTGTTTTGCAAGAGGATTGAAACTTAAAGTTGCGCAGACGTGAAGGAAAACATACCTTTGTTACAAAAGTTTGCACTCTGTGTTCATTCTAATCATGCTTGCCTTATATCTTTTTTGTTTTAGATAACACATTTCTTCTGATGTAAATACATGCATCTCTGGACAGACAGTTTGGGTTATCATCCTTCATGTTCACTGTACTTTAGTTTATTTACTTTATACAAACCCCAAATTCACTAGTTTGACAAAATTTACCACTTAGTACTATATTATTTCTCTCTACCTAGGCGAATGTGTTTATGTCAAAGTGAGAAAGTATTTTCTTGGTCAGTTTTAAAACTCGAACAATAATTGCACAGTTAAGTGGTTGATGTGTCATGAAGAAATGGTACGATGCGCAACAAAGGGATTGTAATTTCACACTCCAGTCTGTCTGCGCTTCAAATGAATCAATGCATGAGCCTAGGCAAAACAATGCGTCAGTCGTTAGAAGCAATTTATTGGCTACACTTTTTTTCTACCCCCTTAGCTTCGAAATGCCCTCAATCCTTCTTAGTACAGTGACAAGATAAGACGTGTTTTTTCTGCGCCTGATCACTACAATATCTACCTTGAATTTCGAACCCAACAATGTGTCACACATTGTAAGTGATTTCATTGGCAAACCGATATTTTCCACAGCCTTGGGTTCAACTCGGCTTCAGTTGTTATTCTCACAGCGAGAAGATAAGGCGTATATTTCTGTACCTGTCCACTAGTCACTTTCCAAACAATAAAACTTATGCACAAATAATCGCACCATCGTTGAAATGTCAGTCTTATTGCAAAATACACCAAAACATGTTTGGATGTACTATTCTGTGAGAACTTCACAAAACGTTTCTGACAGAATGATTTTAGTAGGCTATGTCTGCAATTCATTCTTGTGATATTTTACAATAGTGGTTTATTTCCTAAAGGAATAAGTATGTCAGTGAGATGTGTGTGAAATTTCGTAAGGAAAATATACTATACAAAACGTAAAAGAGTCGTGATATGTTTAAAAGTAGGAATAACATTCTCTCTCTCTCTCTGTCTCTCTCTCTCTCTCTCTCTCTCTCTCTCTCTCTTAGTAATTTTTTATTGAAATCTAATGGCATCTGTTCCTGTTTTGAAGATACCTCACCAAAATTGTGAGCTGTAGTCACCATAATTACGTAAACTGTTCCGTCTGTCATGTAAATTTGTTTACAAAACTTACACCCTAAAATTATAGAACGATTTTTTCTTCTATCAGTAAATCATTGTATGAAACAAAATCTTGAGTTGACTTCAGCTTGTACAATTCAGGTATCTTAGCTTTATCCTAATTTTGCACACTGCAATGTGTCATGAAAACAATCCTAATTTTTTATTCTTCTTCCAAAAGGCAACAAACACAGGGCTTTTTCAAGAATGACGCGAGTGACATTGCACTGTATAACCCTGCCTATGGTTAACTCTAAATTCTGAAAGCGAAACATGCATTCAGAACAATTGTAACAATGTTCGACCTATTTCTCTCAGTTTAGACTGACGATAGAACAAGGCACATTTTGATACTGCATCTTTTCCATACCCTTAGATTTGTGAAAACTTTGCAACATTGTTGGTAGCGTGTGCTGCGAAACACAGGACACCTCGTACATTTTCGATCCACAGCAAAATGTTATGCAGGCAATTGACAATACCTTATCGCACTATCTTCTGTATAAAATTGATGAATGAAAACAATGACCATTTCTCATATGTAATGTGTGTTGGTCTTTATTAACGTTGTCCTTATCATACCGCAAAAAAATAACAGACTCCAAAATGGTGTCCTACGTTTTGTATTTATTTACCAGTAATGTTAGCTATGTCTACCCATCTCTCAAACACTCCAGGCTAAAATATCGCTCAATCTACTGTTACCCATTTCAGTACAATTTGTGTGCGTGCTGTTGCTTTAGAAAAAAAATATGTGTTAGACTTATTGTAATCGTTATATAAAAAACAGACCCCAAAATGGTGTTTAACGTTGTTTTTTTTAACCCTTTGTTTATTCTTTCTTTCTTTCTAAAACTTACACCTGTCCAACAGTCACTTTCTAAACAATAAAACTTATGCACAAATAATCGCACCATCGTTGAAATGTCAGTCTTATTGCGAAATACACCAAAACATGTTTGGATTCTGTGAGAACTTCACAAAACGTTTCTGACAGAATGATTTTAGTAGGCTATGTCTGCAATTCATTCTTGTGATATTTTACAATAGTGGTTTATTTCCTAAAGGAATAAGTATGTCAGTGAGATGTGTGTGAAATTTCGTAAGGAAAATATACTATACAAAACGTAAAAGAGTCGTGATATGTTTAAAAGTAGGAATAACATTCTCTCTCTCTCTCTCTCTCTCTCTCTCTCTCTCTCTCTCTCTCTCTCTCTCTCCTAGTAATTTTTATTGAAATCTAATGGCACCTGTTCCTGTTTTGAAGATACCTCACCAAAATTGTGAGCTGTAGTCACCATAATTACGTAAACTGTTCCGTCTGTCATGTAAATTTGTTTACAAAACTTACACCCTAAAATTATAGAACGATTTTTTTCTTCTATCAGTAAATCATTGTATGAAACAAAATCTTGAGTTGACTTCAGCTTGTACAATTCAGGTATCTTAGCTTTATCCTATTTTTGCACACTGCAATGTGTCATGAAAACAATCCTAATTTTTTATTCTTCTTCCAAAAGGCAACAAACACAGGGCTTTTTCAAGAACGACGCGAGTGACATTGCACTGTATAACCCTGCCTATGGTTAACTCTAAATTCTGAAAGCGAAACATGCGTTCAGAACAATTGTAACAATGTTCGACCTATTTCTCTCAGTTTAGACTGACGATAGAACAAGGCACATTTTGATACTGCATCTTTTCCATACCCTTAGATTTGTGAAAACTTTGCAACATTATTGGTAGCGTGTGCTGCGAAACACAGGACACCTCGTACATTTTCGATCCACAGCAAAATGTTAAGTAGGCAATTGACAATACGTACCGCACTATCTTCTGTATAAAATTGATGAATGAAAACAATGACCATTTCTCATATGTAATGTGTGTTGGTCTTTATTAACGTTGTCCTTATCATACCGCAAAAAATAAATACAAAACGTAGGACGCCATTTTGGGGTCTGTTAGGATTGTTTTCATGACACATTGCAGTGTGCAAAATTAGGATAAAGCTAAGATACCTGAATTGTACAAGCTGAAGTCAACTCAAGATTTTGTTTCATACAATGATTTACTGATAGAAGAAAAAATCGTTCTATAATTTTAGGGTGTAAGTTTTGTAAACAAATTTACATGACAGACGAAACAGTTTACGTAATTATGGTGACTACAGCTCACAATTTTGGTCAGGTATCTTCAAAACAGGAACAGATGCCATTAGATTTCAATAAAAATTACTAAGAGAGAGAGAGAGAGAGAGAGAGAGAGAGAGAGAGAGAGAGAGAGAGAGAGAATGTTATTCCTACTTTTAAACATATCACGACTCTTTTACGTTTTGTATAGTATATTTTCCTTACGAAATTTCACACACATCTCACTGACATACTTATTCCTTTAGGAAATAAACCACTATTGTAAAATATCACAAGAATGAATTGCAGACATAGCCTACTAAAATCATTCTGTCAGAAACGTTTTGTGAAGTTCTCACAGAATAGTACATCCAAACATGTTTTGGTGTATTTCGCAATAAGACTGACATTTCAACGATGGTGCGATTATTTGTGCATAAGTTTTATTGTTTGGAAAGTGACTAGTGGACAGGTACAGAAATATACGCCTTATCTTCTCGCTGTGAGAATAACAACTGAAGCCGAGTTGAACCCAAGGCTGTGGAAAATATCGGTTTGCCAATGAAATCACTTACAATGTGTGACACATTGTTGGGTTCGAAATTCAAGGTAGATATTGTAGTGATCAGGCGCAGAAAAAACACGTCTTATCTTGTCACTGTACTAAGAAGGATTGAGGGCATTTCGAAGCTAAGGGGGTAGAAAAAAAGTGTAGCCAATAAATTGCTTCTAACGACTGACGCATTGTTTTGCCTAGGCTCATGCATTGATTCATTTGAAGCGCAGACAGACTGGAGTGTGAAATTACAATCCCTTTGTTGCGCATCGTACCATTTCTTCATGACACATCAACCACTTAACTGTGCAATTATTGTTCGAGTTTTAAAACTGACCAAGAAAATACTTTCTCACTTTGACACTTTGACATAAACACATTCGCCTAGGTAGAGAGAAATAATATAGTACTAAGTGGTAAATTTTGTCAAACTAGTGAATTTGGGGTTTGTATAAAGTAAATAAACTAAAGTACAGTGAACATGAAGGATGATAACCCAAACTGTCTGTCCAGAGATGCATGTATTTACATCAGAAGAAATGTGTTATCTAAAACAAAAAGATATAAGGCAAGCATGATTAGAATGAACACAGAGTGCAAACTTTTGTAACAAAGGTATGTTTTCCTTCACGTCTGCGCAACTTTAAGTTTCAATCCTCTTGCAAAACAAACTTGGTACGTTTTGTAGAGCTTGAAATAATAAAAATATGAACAAACTTAAGCCCTGTGCTATATATATTTTCTTTTTGCAGCAATAGACTAAACAAAATATATACTGTTACAGCAATAAACAATCTTACATCTTCTATAAAAGAAAAAATACATAAAATAATAGAATTGAAGATAAACGATGACTAACACCCCAAAAAACAAACAACCGAATTTAACAAACGCAATGACGTGTAGAAATGTCTTTCACTTGGAGAAGGCATTGAATGTAATCTGACATGCACAAGAACAAATTTATAAAGAGAGAATTTTTAATTCAAAATTTAATTTTGTTCCATATTGTTTGTGTTTTTAGAGAACATACCCAAACACTAATAAAGGGTGGAACAGGGAAGATACACATAATTTTTGTTGGTATTTCTGAAACAATGGTGTGATATTCCTACAGTTCTTAGCCAGTTCTGTATGTCGGGCCGAATCTGTGGGATATCCACAAATATGGAAGTGCAGATTCATGTCACATTGGAAGTGTGTGCGTGTTTTGTATAATGGTAAAAATCTGATAGTAATTTTTTCTTGACACTTATGAAGTGAAGTGTCTGTGCAAGTGTCAAAAGCTATAGTCACACAACTTTTGTACGACTTGCACACATTTACACTTTAGAAAATGTGAAGTATCACAAGTTATTATCACAAACAGAACTGAAACATAAGTTCTTGACAGTTGTTGTTTATACACCTCCGCTCAACTTCACAACTTAACTTACTCTGACTCATGCTTTGGTCTTATGAAAGATCGCCGTTGTAGGTGCAGCAACAGTAAGTAGTAAGAGCAAGAGGAGACATCGTCGCTGTTGTCAAAAAAAGGGGTAGTTCTTTTAAAAATGGGTTTATTATTTTTTAAAAATATCAAATGAAGAAAGACGTGTGTTAAATCAGGGTTGGTAGATATCGCGGTCAACAGCAAAGTAGAAGTGACAAAGAGAAGAATGAGACATCGTAGTCAAGTAGCGTTGTTTTCTAGATGGAGTACGTACGTGTTCTAACAGTACAGTATAGTCTCTGGAGCTCTTATGACACCAAAAGTCTAGTTTTTTTCCTTTCCTTGCAACCTTTTTCTTTTCGTGGTAGGATTTGAATCGAAGGGTCGTCAAGATGCATGAGGTGTTTCAGACTTACTATTGGCGTTTGCATAAGTCATCCAAAGCTTCCAAACTGTTGGACTTTCACTTGTCCTTGTGAAATATACCAAGTCATTATCATAACTAGAGGTACATAGGGGTATATATAAAGAGAAATCGAACATAGTTAAATCATTTCTGAATCTGTAATTGAGATGAAACGATCGCACGATTTCAGTGAGAGAGAAGAATAAGGTAAAAGGGAGCGACGTAACGTATCGCCTCACACACATACAGAAGTGTTTGCTCAAATCGAAGACATCAGCGAACCTGAACCGATACCTTCCATGTCTGCGGCCAGACCGAGAGAGCATATTCCAAACCAAAGTCCACCAGTATCACCCGAAAAGTATTACCACATTCGAGAGACGGAAAACGCTCCTCTAGAAAAATTAGAACTACAGCCTACAGGTACACGGTGAAAATTAAAAATTTCAAGTCGGAAGTACCTTTGGAGAAAGCAGAAGGGCTCATCGCCGATTTGTGGGACTCTTTGTTAACCTCACTGAAACTACGATGCCAATGCAAAGAAGACGATCGCTTGACACTTTCCATTCATCACGACGGTTTGAAGTCTCCTGTTTGGATCGAGTTTAGCAGTCCATCAGAATTGACACCTTCCAAAGTCATCGACAAGATTCAACATGTGCAACAATCCAATGACAAGTTTCACATCGCCGACGGAAAAGCCACACTGTTCATGACCCACGTGTCTCTTCCCCAGGGGACAGGACGCAAAAAAGTATTATTGGTCGACAACCTTCGCAACACCAAACTAAGCCTCGTCTGAATTAACAATCCTCAAGACCAGATGTGTTTAGCCCGTGCTGTCGTCGTGGGACGAACGTATGCCTACAAGAACGATATGGCAGAATGGAAAAAAGCCTGGAAAACTATTCGACAATCGGACCGAGCCAAACAAAGAAGTGAAGCAGAACTCCTGTTACAGCAAGCGGGGATATCCAAAGACACCCCTTGCGGCATTCCAGAAATGCAAAAATTGCAAGACGTCTTGGCTCCACGTTACACCTTGAAAGTGCACCCTCAAGAAGTGCGTGGACCTCTTTTGTTTCGAGGCCACGATTTCAAAGACGGAAAATACATTCACGTCTATCATCACGATGAGCATTTTGATACCATTACCAGTATCACTGGATTCCTGGGATACAGTTACTACTGTGAAAAATGTGACTATGGTTATAACAATCGAGAGCAACACAAGTATTGTGGATCAAAATATGAGGGATGTTTGGCCTCTAAACCTTGTCTGGACAAAGGAAAAGAAAGAGTGCATTGCCCTGTTTGTCAGCGCACTTTTGTCAGTCCTACCTGTTACCAACAACATTTGAAGATGCAAGGTTCACAGCAGAGAAATGCTTGTCAACTCCTGAGATTGTGCACTACTTGTGGACAAGGCATACGTACCAATAGTGCCAAGTTTCACGTTTGTCGAGGTAAGAAACGATGTCACATTTGTCGCCAAATCGTGGATTTGGAACACGAATGCTTCATTCAAAAATACCAACCCCAATCAGAAGATACCCAGAAGAAAGGAAATTTTATCTTTTTTGATTTCGAATGCATGCAAGAGACCGGTATTCACATTCCCAATTTCTGCGTGGCTCATCGAGCGTGCGAGCAGTGTATCCAAGAGCCCATCTTTAGTCATTGCCCTCACTGTAGCAAGATTCCTGGAGGACGTGAAAAAATATTTCGAGGGTCAAACACCTTGGTCAATTTTGCCCAATAGATCTTAAACCCCATCGACGAGACGTGGAGTCCAGAAGACATCGAACGTTACGGAGAGTGTCATCGCCATGCCACGGTCATGGCTCACAATTTCTCGGGATACGATGGGCAATTTCTGCTCAGATACTATACGGAACAAAGTACCGAACGTCCTAAAGTGACTTTGAACGGAGCCAAAATCATTTACATGCAAGTAGGACAAGTGCAGTTTAAAGATTAGATGAGTTACTTGGCCATGCCATTGAGTCGCATGCCTAAAACGTTTGGTATGCCAGAAATGGCTAAAGGTTATTTTCCACACTTTTTCAATACTGAAGCCAATCAACATACCGTTCTACCCCATTTGCCCGAGGCTCACTATTACGACCCCGACAACATGCGTACCGAACAAAGAGAAGCTTTCTTCGCTTGGTACCAGACTCACGCCTCGGACCCCTTTGACTTTCAAGAAGAAATGTTAAAGTATTGTCGATCTGACGTGGACATTTTACGACGTTGTTGTGGAAAATTTCGAAAATTCTTCATGGAGCACGGAAGGATCGATCCTTTGAAAGAAGCTTGTACCATAGCCAAAGCGTGTTCTTTAGTGTACCGCCATCGATTCATGCCCGAAAACACACTGGCTGTCATCAGTCCTCAAACGACGAACTTTGTAAAACGTCAATACTCGGTCAAAGCCCTACGCTGGCTCCATTATTTGTGTGACAAGGAAAACAAACGGATCCAACACGCCCGCAACGGAGGAGGCGAAAAGACCATCGGAACGTATTCGATGGATGGTTGGGACTTAGAAAACCCTCAGATCGTGTACGAGTTTAACGGATGCTTATTTCACGGATGTCCTATGTGCTACCCTCAGCGTGACATCAAAAATCAGTTTTTACAACGGACTATGGAAGATTTGTACCAGACCACTTGTCAACAACGTTTGAAGTTAGAACAACAAGGATACCAGGTAGTGGAAATGTGGGAACACGAGTACGATCAGCGTTTGAAAACCGATCCCGAGTTTAACCGCATCGTAGAAAGTTACAAGTTGGTGGACCCATTGAAACCCCGGGATAGTTTGTACGGAGGACGAACGAATGCCACTTGTTTGCTGTACCAAGCGGACGAGGAGAAGGGAGAAGAAATCAAATACTTGGACGTGTGTTCGCTGTATCCTTACGTGTGCAAATATTGTCACTTTCACGTAGGGCATCCAGAATTGATGACAGAACACATTGACCTGGACCACATTCGTCAGTACGAAGGATTAATCAAGTGCAAAGTCTTACCTCCCACAGACTTGTACCATCCCGTTTTACCTCACCATTGCCAAGGAAAACTGATGTTTCCTTTGTGTCGCACTTGTGCCGAAATGTGCATCCAAGACCAACCTTGTCAGCACAGCCAGGAAGAACGTGCCTTGACAGGAACGTGGGTGAGCGTGGAATTGTTTAAAGCTCTGGACCTGGGATACCAACTGTTAGAAGTGTACGAAATTTATCACTTTCCCAAGACACAACAATACCGCAAGGGCGACGAGACACAGAAAGGTATTTTTGCAGACTACGTGGATGCCTTTTTAAAGCTAAAACAAGAAGCTAGTGGCTATCCTTCCTGGTGTCACACTCCCGAAGACCAAAAGAAATTCAAAGAAAAATATAGGGAGCAGGAAGGCATCACTTTAGACCACATCGAGAAAAACGAAGGAAGGCGATCGTTTGCCAAAGTGATGCTCAATTGCTTGTGGGGTAAAATGGCACAACGACCGTCTTTACCCAAGACGGAGTATTTGTCTGAACCTTCTCGCTACTTCCAGATGATTCACGACCAAACCAAAGTCATCAAACACGTTGACGTCATTCGTGAGGACTTGATCTTAGTCAATTACGAAGAAGAACTAGACTTTGTAGAAGCCGACACATTTGGAAATGTTATCATTGCGGCTTACGTGACAGCCCATGCTCGCTTAAAATTGTATGAAGTGTTAGAACTGTTAGGAGATCGTGTGTTGTATTTTGACACGGACAGTTGCATCTACATTCACCGACCGAACCAGTGTAACCCTGTTATCGAAGGAGACTGTTTAGGAGCCTGGACTGATGAGCATCCCGATGACAAGATTCTATGTTTTGCAAGTGGCGGTCCTAAAAATTACGGCTACGAATACAGAGACCCACAAGGAGAAATGCACACCGAATGTAAAGTGAAAGGATTGACTCTCAATTATCGCACCAGTCGAGTGGTGAACTTTGACGTGCTTCAAGAAGCCTTACAGTCTGGACAGGATGAAACGTTTAAAGTGACCACCCACGAGCCGCACAAGATTGTCCGTTTACCCACACACCAAATCGTTAGCCGACCTTTGGAAAAAGTCTATCAAATCGTGTACCAAAAAAGAGTACGACTTCCCAATCACTTCACTCTACCGTACGGTCACGTCGAAATTGGGCAGCATATAAAAAGGGACATCGTCCAAGACCAATAGTTCATTGTGACTAACACTGCCAAGCGAGAAGGATGAATCATTTCACACACCAAGTATCGAGCGTAAGACTCAAGCAGATTGATGAATGAAAAGGGGTACGTAATGGGAAACATCTACGCTGGGACACAAGCGATAGCTGACCAGATTTTAAACAATGTGTGTGACGGATATAGAAAGCAACATGAACTTTCTCCTATTTGATTGTTTGTTACTTGTTTTGGTCTAGCTTTTTTCTTAAAAATGAATATTAATTGTTGTATGAAAAGTGTCATTCTTATATTAAATGCTTATGTGTTGTATGTAATGTAGGGTCTTTTTTGAAGGCATAAACTTTAATTTTAAAAGTGTTTTTTCTAGATCCAAGAAATAGATAACATGTGAATAGATTTGTTCCATGTCCATATTTGAATGTTTTAAATGGATAGTGCTTAGACTAAAGCACAGGTCAGAGAGCCCATGTATATACTTAAATAAATGTTTTGAACCCATATCGTAGACTTTTATTATCTGTGGGTATTTATTTAGAAAATATCTGCCCTCTTTTCTGTGTGCTGAGATGTGTATTTGTTTCTTTATGTATATCTATGTTTGTCCCTATCAACCCTTTGTCCGTACATGTACATTTTACCCTATCAATAGTTTTGACCCTATAAACACAATGGAGTCACCAATGTTCAATTCCCTTCGAACTCCAGGCGACATTCCCATGTTAAATTCCCATTAACACTAATTCTGATAAACCCATTTTTAACGTTAAGGTCCCAATGACACTAAAGTGACCCAATCCTTGTCACTATGTTCAATTCCCCATTCTCTCCATGTTACATTTCCCCATGTTAAATTCCCCTTGAGGCTAGATGTGCCCAAGCCCTTTTTGACTGGATTTCCCATTGAGGCTAGAGTGCCCCCATATACTACTCGCGTTTATTGACATAGTTATACACTAAAGACGCGCGGTTTAAATTTGCCAAAGTCAGTTACGTAACCTTGTTCATCGGTAAGTGCCGATTTCTTGTTGGGACATACTAGAGTCCAATTTTATCGTAAACATCTTTGACAGACGGTTGGGAGGGGCGATTCTGATCATTCGGAACCAATCTCCAATCGGAATTAAAGCTAAGCGTGACAGACATTGGAATCTTAAGTTTAAATATATAATGATGTTTGTGATGACGAATAGTCTAGATACATTTATCAAACATTTAATCCATACATTTATGTAACATTAATATCTGGATGATGTCAACCATTTAGTTCTATTATCGTTGTTTAACGGGCGAGTCGGTAAGTTAATTGTTTTACCGAAAAAAGTATGTCTGATTGAAAAGTGTTTTGTGAAACAGGCCACAAAGGATTACCAATAGTCATGATATATTTTTCACTCTTCCAAATGCAATCACTTTTAATCAATGACCCCATTCCTTAGCAAGTCAAACAACCCCACACTGTCAAATCAACTTTTCTGGTAGTCGGACCGCTACTAGATAGATATTCGTACATGTTGTGGATGATAACATTGGTCGTGTTTTCTAGAGACGTGATTAACCACCACCTGACACTCCTGTATGAATATCACCCTATTCCACCCATTCTGCAATGTCCATCTTAGCTTGCAGTTAGTGATAATCTTTCAAAAAACACGCTAACAGTAACTTAAAATACAAACGTCAATGGGCATTCGTTGTTCTTTAAAGCCTGAACACTGACATGCAGTGATTGGGAACTCTGTCTCAATTATTCATTGTTAAGCCATTTGCCCCTGCCATTTAATTAATTACAAGTTAATGTCGATATCAGGATTAGGATTAGAATACTCGAATTGTTTTAATCCTGAATGTATCATGCAATAAAGATATAAGAGTGTTTTATTATGGTTTATTTACGATCTTTGCTGTAAAGATCTAATCTCGTCTATTCTTTGATCTTTTTAACCAGTCAAGAGTGCATACAAGTTCCTATATCTACACGATTCTGTAAACTTGCCAAATAGAGAACTTTTTTTTCTTGTCTAGTATCACTAGTTGGTCATTCATTCAAAATAACCTATACTGTTGACCAATTTCAAGGAAATCAATAGGTGAAATATAGTCTAATCATATACCGCATTCTATTCTTTTGCACCAAACTGAAGTTCAAGGTTACACACACACACACACACACACACACACACACACACACACACACATATATATATATATATATATATATATATATATATATATATATATATATATATATATATATATATATATATATGTCTCTAATCTCAGACCCACAATCTAACAATTAGTGTTATTTAAAGCTGTCATCATTTTAATTGTCTGTCAAATTACGATCAGCAGGCACGCCTTTTTTAGGTAATATTTCCTTTCTAAGGAAAATAATTTTAAAAAATGGCCAATGAGCGGGACCATCATCATACTTTCGAGAATGTTATTATAAATATGAGAGATTCAAATCATTGTTAATGAAAGAAAAAAAAATTGGGCTCAAAATTATATATTATAATCATGTCAGAATAACAATGTGAGTCGAAATCTACACAAAGAAAGTTATGATAAATAGATGCATATAAAATTTGGTTAGCTTTTGCTCTACATGCACGAATCAAACACAAACGTGTTAAATTATTTGGAACGTAAAATGCTTTGGCGTTAGAAAATCAACAGCCTTAGATAAGTATGAGAGTAAGTCAGAAACCTTTAAGAGTGCCCATATAAATTGGTTTAATGTTGATTTGCTCATTTGTTGAGATGCGGAGTTACATGACTATGAATTGCAAAATCAAAGTCATCGCTTACATTTGATTAAAGAATCAAACCAATTCATTTCATCAGCAGAGCTTAATGAATTGAAAAATACAATTGGGCTCAAAACAGTTTTAGATGTATCCTGCTAGCTACTGAGAACTCGTGCAAATATATGGGATCAGTGCGAGGGTGACATAGTGTAGCGTTAATGAACTCAAAGGATAAGGTTTAATTTTGAGTTTTCAATTTGTTGGATCGCAGAGTTCCAGTGACATAATAAGATAACCATGTTCATGTTTCGCTTCATTTCATTTTTCATTTATTTTATTTAAATACTAACATAACTGTTTACATCAATAGCATATTACATAAAATCTGTTTTAAAACATAATTCGTAGTGTCTGGGCAACTATGGAGAGCTCGTAGCCCCCATTAAGAAGACTTCGAAACAAGATCTAACGTTGCAGTTGTCAGCTCTGGTTGCAATATGATAAATTACAAATTCAATGCAAATTCCTTATTTAAGATGTATTTTGAATAAATTAAATAAACAGAGAGTAAAACTCGGTCTTGAAACATAAATTAGTGCATATAGTGAAAATTAGGTAATATTTTAATAGGTTTCCACGGATGAACTCTGTCGAGATTTAAAATCGACCCAAGATCAATAATTTCATGTACATGGTTCAACATAAGAAGTAGGATTTTGCATTTGAAAATTCTAGAAAGACATTGGTGGTATATATAATTCTTCATGAATCAGGAGTTTTAGTTGCATTAATATTAGTTTGTATGGATGCTCTTTGCATATAAAACTTTACATAAGGGATAATCTTTGTGATGCTAAAAGTTTTTTTTCTTTTGTTTGGTTTTGAAGACATGGTTAAATGAGCCCATTTGTGGTCAGTAAATGTGTAATTTGTGGGACCTCCCAAACCATGTCTTTTGAATCTTTCACATAACCATTTCTGTAAATGAATAAGTTCTGTCTTGGAACATAGCGTTTCCACTTCCTTTTGAAGGGTAGGGTCTGAAGATGGCATGAAGTATTCCGGTGGCGCCAAAAAAACATTGTCAACATCTGTTTTCTTGACGTAAGGATGGTCGACTATGTAGTTTCGATATACTATGGTAACAAATCTTGAACCCGTGGAGTCCAATATCTCTGTAGCCACAGAGAACGAAGGAAGATTATCCACCAAGATCTTCATGAAGGGGTGATGACGTCGACATGCCATGAATGCATTACATGCCGAACTGTAAATATTGCTGTAGACAATGGGGTGGATATTTGGTTCTTGTGACAGAATACAAGAGTATTTTCTCAAGACAGGATCAAGAGGACGGAGGCTTACAATATCAAGATCAGCATAGACTCCTCCATATTCATATAAAATCATATATCGTATAGCATCAGCCCGTTGCAGATTAAGACGATAGTTCACATAGAAAGGCAGAATCATCGGAAACATATCCTCCACAAACTTCATCGCTATTGTATCAGTCCAGAACATATAAACATAATTGCGATGATGTTCTTTGAATGAAGAGACATACTTTCGGAAATCTTCAGGAATATTTTTGTCAATCCATGTTTGGTGGATAATTCTTTCTATTCGGAAAGATCCATTATTTGGAAAGATTTCAGCTAAAATCTCATAAGAGGGCAGTTCAACCGGCAGGTTGATCTTTATAATATCTTTCTCGATTTCATCATCAGAAAAATGTGCTCTTTCCGTACTGTTCGTGCTTTTGTATACAAATAATTTCTTCATCTGCTGCTGCAATAGCTCAGCAAATAATTCAATGCCGTAATAGGCGATCAAAGCTAAAACCCATATGAGCACTATTCTTTTAAAAATATTTCTTCCTCTCATCAATGCCATTATTCACTCCATTAATACATCTGCAAAGTAGAGAGATACAGTGTAATTAAACTCCACTTAAGGTAAACATTTTTTGAATATATATGTGTTTGTGTGTGTGTATGAGTGTGTGTAAGTGTGTGTGTAAGTGTGTGTGTGTGTGTGTGTGTGTGTGTGTGTGTGTGTGTGTGTGTGTGACCTTTGCTCAGCCCCAGTTAGTACGTCGTATATATGCTAAGGTATCGATGTCTAAACATTGCTGTATGCTGGAGTTAATCTCTTACGCAAGGTAACCGTGACCCGCAGGATGACCGGACCGTGGAGATGGTGTAGGTGACCACTAGCAAAGTTTTGTAGGCATTACACCTGCGTGTTAATATGTAATCTAAGACTAAAGGGAACTCGCTATGGTGAACGTGGCGTGTTTTAAATTCGTCCCAACGTGGACATATAGTTACTCCTAAAAAGCCACTTGCCTTTGTGACGATTATGACACTGATCCTTGAAAAGGAAAGTGTTACGATTTTACCTAAACCATTTATATGGCATGAAGAGAACAGACTGCCAGAAAGTCCACGTAAGATTAAAAGAAGGAGAACCAGAATGAAGAGATAAAATCAAAACTATATTTTGAGGATATGGATGATCAGGGCAAAAAAATAATTTGGCAACTTTGAAAATTTCTCCGTTCTTAACACTAGCAGCACGTAGTGCACGAAGATGATGACTTCGAACAAAGAACGCTCTTTACTAGAGACATGCTTTATCGCAAGTCGAATCGAGACTACAAACGTAGACTTTTCGAATGCAACTACAAAGAAGGCACACAAGAAATAAATGTGTCGATGATACCCTTCGAAAACAGACCAAACATGACACGAATGCTAATTTCATTAGAATTAGTCAACACAAAATTTAGTGATTTGATATAGTCACTAAATAGAAAAGCGTTCAAGAGTTTAATTTGAGACTAAACAGGAAGAAGTCATATTACCATATGGAACAATGGTAATTGCGTTAGAAAAAGTATTAATTAAAGAAAAATCCGGAACCCATACTAAGGAAAATAAAGAAGAAAACAACAATATTATTATTATTATTATTATTATTATTATTATTATTATTATTATTATTATTATATATATATATATATATATATATATATATATATATATATATATATATATATATATATACATATTTATATATATATATATATATATATATATATATATATATATATATATATATATATATATATATTTAGAGAGAGAGAGAGAGAGAGAGAGAGAGAGAGAGAGAGAGAGAGAGAGAGAGAGATAGATAGATAGATAGATAGATATTCATATGTAGATCCCTGTTGAAGCCTGGGTGAAAAGGAAAATCTAAATGTAAAATCAGTGAAAGAATGGACATCATCCCCCTCACTCCAATCAAAAGTGTAGTACAACTACTGGAAAAAGAAAGAAAGGAAATTTTACAAACAAAACCTTTTCTTTCCGCATGGCTTCCTGACCACGACCTGGTATAAGGATTGCATATCTCACCGGAAGTGCAACGTGCGGAAATACAGGACACATATCACATGAGTGCTCAATCGATAAGGAAGAAAACACAGGAAACTCTAGACAGAATAAAAGTCCAAACCAGAAGGAAAATGAGCAACAGAAAAAACAACAACACCTATCCCATCAAAAACAACAACCAGCAGTGAAAATGCAGATGGAACAACAG
The DNA here is from genome assembly GCA_030141615.1 of Unio pictorum. Lineage (NCBI taxonomy): Eukaryota > Metazoa > Mollusca > Bivalvia > Unionida > Unionidae > Unio > Unio pictorum. Next base: position 5,281,731 of record JARLTB010000203.1, on the reverse strand, counting down.
AAAACCCAATCAAACGAGACATAATCCAATCGTAAGCATGCAACTAGTATACCAGTAACACGGACAAACGAACACAAATAACTCTAGACATAAGGCATATAAGACAAGTACAGAGGCCGCAACAACAATAACAACAGAAGCACGGGGAAAGTTAAAGAACAGGCCAATACAAACAGTAACAACGACATTACGGAAAACAAGTAACAGAGCAGAAGCAGCTACATAAACCATAGTGGACTTGGAGATAAGAACACCATCACCACCAGCATCAACAACAGCGATACCACAACATATAGGAAGAGAATCGTGCACCAAATCAGTACTACAAATGATAGAGTAACCTATGCCGTCCCAAGAACCAAGAGAAACAAAATAGTAACGATGCATCAACACTGATCAAAGAAAATATGACAGTAACCAACCTAGCACTACTAGAAGGGAGAAAACCAGATAAAATCAGAACGCCTAAAGAGAAAGAAGAAAAGAGAAAAAACAAAGAAAAGAGAGCAACAAAGAATGTAAAAGACAGAAAGACGAAGTAATTATGGAAAAGTAGTTCCTGGAACAAGACGAATATCCAGAAGAAACTATAATGAAACTAAATTATTAATATATTAGTATCATTGATGCAACAATTAATATTACAGATAGCGAACATGCAAGTATACCACAAACTTACAATTAAACTCAGATAAAAATAAAATAAAAAATAATTTGGTGGTATATCTTAGAGAGGAAGTTATTAGGAATCAAAGCTTCGTGAAGGTCAGTAAGCTATCTGCTCGATTTCTTTGCAGACTGTTACGGCATTGTAATTGTGATTATGTGTAGTATGTATGCATAATTACTAGGATTGTTGAACACATAATATTACTTTAGTATTGTTTAATCTGCGTGCGTATTTGAAAAATTTGCTGAGTTTAATGTAGAAAATTAAGTAGACTGTTAGCATGTGGTCAGAATTGTGTAATTCGCTGTTAGGTTACTTCGTAGTAATCTTGTCCATTTATCAGAATGTGACATCTCAGAATTATACATGCTTGAATTTTGAATTTGGAAATGATTGATCGTGTAAGATTAGTTTATTTGGATGTATTGATATATCAGAGCATGTATATTTGAATATTTCTGTACTTTGTATGAGTTATAATGTAACGAAATGCGTCTGATTGGTGTGATATTATTTAGTGTAATGGGATTAGGGATATGCGCCGATGTGATGAAATTTCTTGATGCATGTTTGAGAAGTAATTGATACCGTACTTTTATCACGACTTGTTTTTACCATACAATAACATATGAGTATTTCGATGTGGATGAATGTGTTACCGAAGAAATTTAATAGCCATTATCTGATGCTAGGCCGGGTGTAGTGTCAGATGAGAGGGCTAAGGAAAATATTGTATCGTAATTGGGTGTTTTCAAAGGAAGCTTTCTTCGGGGACATAACTTCCGGTTCAGTTTAGTACGAGTGTCTAAGAAGAGAGACGGAATTGAGACCAGCAGAGCAGTCGACAAAGTAGTCAGGAGAGAGTCGAGGAGGAGGTAAATGAGTGGAAAAAGGGTAAGGGGAGAAGGAGGAGGAGTATAGAAAGTCGAGAGGAGAAATAATTTGGAGCAAGTCGGAGGTAGAGGAGAAGGAATTGGAGGAATATGAGAGAATACACAGATGAGTAGAACACAAGTACAGATGGAAAACTATCTTACGCTACATATAAAGAATTCAATAAGCTATCGTAGGGTCGAGCGGGAGGAGAGTGCTTGATAAATCTTAATCACTTGGCTAATGAATTGTAATAAATTGTTATTCACTGATTTCGCTTGTTTTGTATTGTCAATCATTTAACCGTTGGCATTGCTGACTGGGGAGCGGATCTTTACATCTATATTTCAGTAATTTAACTTTCAACCAAAATCGAGCCTGGATGTAACTTCTATAGTAATTTAAATAAACTATTGAGAGCACCCCACCTCAACAATCACACAACTACCGTAGTGGAAGCATAACAAGCCACGTCACGCCACATTATACATATATATATATATATATATATATATATATATATATATATATATATATATATATATATATATATATATATATATATATATATATATATATATTGACATGTTTTAATTTTTTTATAATAAACTTTTTTAGGTTTATAAAAATGCAAAGCAGCAGGAAAGCGAAAACAAAAGGCTTTTTAAGGTTCATGGAATACGATGTTGATATTAAATACAGGTATTAGAATCCTACAAATGGCAAATATGAAATTAAAAACAAGTTTATCTTTCTCGAGCAAAAACATTACCAGTGACCTTATCTGAAATGTAACTTTTGTTATAATTAGCAGTAAGGAAGTCACGACAGCAATGTCTAACTCGTAATTCAAACGTCGCGGGTTCAATACACGACCAGAATATGCAGATCAGCTGTTCTAGCCTTTCTTTGTGAAAGTCGTTTAGATATTGTTTAGTTGGCACGCTATAGTTTGAAGGTCACATCCATCGAGGGAAGAGTACAAGAGAAATGGACGGACGAAAAGATGGAAACAGGGAAACGAAAGTTTTAATTTTTAATAGGTGATGCGTGATATATATGATGAGTTTGGTGAGATTCACTGAATATAATACAGCTTATTTTATTGTAAGGCGAACTGGTGGTTTATTTACCTCGTTCGTGCACGTGAGGTGTAAAAGTAAAATTTCTTTTTTTGTCTTGTTATTAATGAATCCTTAATGTTGTTTAATATATGACTTCTAATATTCAGATAGTTTCTGTGAGTAGTATGAAGACATGACTGGATGACGTTTAAAGGTGTATCGCTAATTTTAAGACCAAAACATGTCTTTGTAGTGAATGGCCACATCACCAGGATATATTCAAATGATTAAACAAAAATCTATATTGGCGTGAGTAGGAACCAGAAAAGACTGGACGAAGTGTATGCTGCTTTGAAATGCGTAAAGTTAAACTAAACAAAGAGTTTAAGCTAACAATTAAAAAACCAAGATGATTGTGTTATACAAGAAATATATTCACTGGAAAAAATGAATTTTCAGTTTCTGAGAATACTCATTGGTGCGACCAATTGAGTGACTAGGGCATTATGATATATTGGAACAACTTTGGATGGCCTGAATCATCGACGCTATAAACATAATGGAATTCATTTGTCTAATATTATTTTTCTCCAATTTATTTACAAGATATAGTTCATTCTCTTATGGTTTTATATTGATACAAGACTCGATAATCAAACTATTCGACCTCTTTTGTGCCGAAAGACACTTTATCAAAAAATATGACTGCCTTCCACAGTTTAACCGTGGAACACGTTATCGATGGAAATAGAGTGTAACACATCCATTCAAAATTTTGAAACTTCCCTGGATAGGAACAAAATAAAGTTTAGGCATACGTGATTGAGAAACAAATGAGATAGATTTTACAATAATTTATTCCTAAAGCGTGTTCCCAACAATAGTTTTTTTTCGAAGTCGTAGGAACCTTTGAATTATTTATGTTAGAACGCATACATTTTACAACTCTGAGGCATACGATCTTCATCCAATTTCGATAAACGATTTTCAAGATAAAATATGTACTCATTCTGGTAACCATGCAATCAGCGCATGTCTCTTTCGCTCAGTTCCAGTTGAAGTGACAATTAGCGAATGTAAGTGTACATGGATCCATTACAAGTTACTATTTGACCCTTCAAAAACATAAATTAATATTGTGCAATAATTTAAACAATAAACCATTGTTGCGAGCTATTAACAAGGCGTAATTGTTTCTTGTGCCGCGTCGTTTGTCTACAGGTGATTATCTACTCCTGAGTACATCGAAGATGTAATAATTTTATCCAGGTTTTAAAGTACACTTTTAGAGTAAGACATTTGATACTTCAATGTCCTTTGAGGCTGTACGGTCGCACAGAACATGCTAACTTTCGGTGTGATTATTTTTGTACCTTTATTTCCTAAATGGTCAGATTTCGATTTGCGTACTTACCGGTGACAATAAAATGCTTGGTGGAGGAAGAATCCTAATAGTTCATAGTCCACTGTCTCCAAATGGTGTCACAGAACATGCAAATGAATCAGTGAAGATGGAAATCAGAGTCTTGTTCAAAGAAATGAAAGAACCATCAATGATTTATATTCCTTTTGAATAGAGATAATACAAGTAAACAGTCCTACGCATATATCGCTTCGCTTTGGTTCCCTCGTGGATATCACGTATTACAGGCATAAATATTTAGCACGCCTAGTAAAGAGATATAGACGTGCTCAGTACATGAAATCCGACTCTTCCTTGTAATGTGCCTCTGCCTAAAACTGCAGTCGACAATTTGCATGGATAACTGATTCTACAGTCACTCTACGCTATTGTCCAATCAGCTTAAACACGACAAGCTACTGTTGAATAGTTGGTGGGTTCAATGATTTGTATACAGTATATTATTATCTAAAATTATGTCATTCATGCAGGGGGATATCTATATTTTCAGGACATACATAAAATGGGACCCATAATTTACTATAAATTCTCTCACGAATTCGGTCAGTTGGGACACTTTTCTGAGCATGCAATCACCCGTGAGTGTGAGACATGGCAATTCAAGCAAATATGAATGTATATGTGCAATTCTGTTTGCGGCCTATTGACCATGTAGACTTTAGGATTCAAGAAAGTTAATGCCAATAGGCAGTTGTATGTATGTATGTATGTATGTATGTATGTATGTATGTATGTATGTATGTATGTATGTATGTATGTATGTATGTATGTATGTATGTATGTATGTATGTATGTATGTATGTATGTATGTATGTATGTATGTATGTATGTATGTATGTATGTATTTTTATATGTATGTATGTGTGTATGTATGTAATGAAAGTATGTATGTATGTATGTATGTATGTATGTATGTATGTATGTATGTATGTATGTATGTATGTATGCATGTATGTATGTATGTATGTATGTATGTAAGTATGTATGTATGTATGTATGTATGTATGTATGTATGTATGTATGTATGTATGTATGTATGTATGTTTGTATGTATGTATGTATGTACGTATATATGTATGTATTTTTATATGTATGTATGTGTGTATGTATGTATGTATGTAAGTATGTATGTATGTATTTTTATATGTATGTATGTATGTATGTATGTATGTATGTATGTATGTATGTATGTATGTATGTATGTATGTATGTATGTATGTATGTATGTATGTATGTATGTATGTATGTATGTATGTATGTATGTATGTATGTATGTATGTATGTATGTATGTATGTATGTATGTATGCATGTATGTATGTATGTATGTACGTATGTATGTATGTATTTTTATATGTATGTATGTGTGTATGTATGTATGTATGTATGTATGTATGTATGTATGTATGTATGTATGTATGTATGTATGTATGTATGTATGTATGTATGTATGTATGTATGTATGTATGTATGTATGTATGTATGTATGTATGTATGTATGTATGTATGTATGTACGTATGTATGTATGTATGTATGTATGTACGTATGTATGTATGTATTTTTATATGTATGTATGTATGTGTGTATGTATGTATGTATGTATGTATGTATGTATGTATGTATGTATGTATGTATGTATGTATGTATGTATGTATGTATGTATGTATGTATGTATGTATGTATGTATGTATGTACGTATGTATGTATGTATTTTTATATGTATGTATGTGTGTATGTATGTATGTATGTATGTATGTATGTATGTATGTATGTATGTATGTATGTATGTATGTATGTATGTATGTATGTATGTATGTATGTATGTGTCACAAGATGAAGTCAGGTTGGGATTGAATTAGTGAAGACATCGAAACCAACTGCGTTAGTAAGATGTTTATTATAAACGCAAATGAAATATGAACAAATCTGACACCATTATAAACAAACAGATAATGAAAATGATAAAGTTCCTAACATGAAACTTTCAACAACTAACCCAACGAGAAAACTCAATGACAAAGTTAACGAATGGAATTTTAAACAAGTTTTATGAGACTTTTATTAGATGTTTGGTTGGAACGTTCTATAGATCGGTCTCATAAACACAGGCTGGGAACTCAGGAGGATAGTAAGAAGAAAAAGGATGAGTCCCCAGATAAAGAACGTCACCCGATGATGAAATGTCAAGGGAATTAGTCAGGTACCGAATTGAAGCTGGAATAAAGAAGCCAGAATATTTTTTTCTGCTGATACGTAGAACTTTATTTAAATAATCAACACACATATATATTACTACATTCTAGAAACACATCTAAAAGCTTTATAATAAAAATTCATGAAATACATATTACATTTTCATCATTAAGCTTTCCAACTTCATTTTATTCATATAACTTCTGCACCTTAGAATATTATACACTAGTTAATTCTCAATCAATTTCAAGATAGTAAAAGTATTAAATGTAATAACAATTAATGCATTTTACTCATTTTAAAATAGAATATTGATTTAGAATATATTGCTAGATATTACTCTTTCTTACTTAAGGAATACTTTATTTCAATCATTAAATCAAAACATGCAGTTGGTAGCGAATTCAACCTTTACAATAAAAAGTACATAAATATAATTAAATAATAATTCTTTAGAACATTTAAACATTCCATTACGATATATTGTAAATAAAAGAATTCAATAGCATTGTTGCAAACAAACAATTTTACAATTAAAATCTCAACATTAAAGGTACTTATTCCTAAAAGAAGTTACGACATATACAGTTGCTTACATGGAATAAAGAAGCCAGAATATTTTTTTCTGCTGATACGTAGAACTGAATCTGACTTGATTTGCGCATCTGTATTTATACAAACTCGGCCAAATTCAGGGTTAGACAAGGTCATACCCTCCAAGTACCAGTCAGAAAAATACTGACTCTCTCCAACCGGTAAGAACTAGTTTCATTAGGTGAAAACCAATTTATCTTACGTCATAAGACTTAATTTTGTAGCTATTTATATTCGTTTGACGACGTTACACCAAATATGGATATCCGTCAGTTGGAAGCCATCTTGTCTTATGTCGTTCAGAAACTTTCTTAGAGAAAGATTACTACACTTTTATTAACTTAATTGGACTAACGCCAATAACTAGGTTGCGAAACATATTTTTACTGATGGAGCCTAGAAACTGTAGCTGAGGTCTGTAAAATGGCATGTATTATGTTTTTCGTTATATGCTCCCACACAACCCAGTACATCGGCAAGCTTTTAGTTATTTTTATCAGTCTTATGCAGTATGTCTATATACATTGCCTTTTTCCATTTGCTCAGCAACCCTTTCTATTCTATATAGTTTTGCTTCAAAAACAAGTGGAATTACCTTTAATATATCTTAGAAACTACTTAAATATAAATCATTACTTTAATACAATTCAAAGAAAATATCAATGTTATCAATTTTACTAAAAATTCAATCCTAACACAAGCGCTAACATCGTTATATCACCGATCAATAAATACAAGTATATGATGTACACCCAAATTTATACAGTCTTATTAAACACGACTAAAGCACTTATCAATATAATACTAATTTATTCATCAATCTATCAACTCATCAATTTATCAATTCATCAAGCGATATGGAATATGTAAGAATTTATGAATCTATCGTTCACATAAACGATATTGAAATGGGAATGCATCCAATTATGAATCTATCGAACAAATAATGATATTGAAATAGCAATGCAATGTAATGCTGCTCAGATAGCTATAGTGAAAATAACAATAATATGGAACACACACACACACACACACACACACACACATATATATATATAACTCTATATATATATATAACTCTATATATATATAACTCTCTCTCTCTCTCTCTCTATATATATATATATATATATATATATATATATATATATATATATATATATATATATATATATATATATATATATATATATATATATAACTTTTGTTGCACCTATATGGACATATGGACATACACCACAATTAATTTTACTATATGTTCTCTACATATATTTCTCAGTACTGACCTTTCAACTGTGTGACAATCAATACAAATCATATGTTACTCTAAAATACATCCAAACATGACTTCACGGTGAAGTTCTTGTCATGGGTTGATCGGCAATTTTTTGAGCGGCTGCACTATAAGCAGAACAGCACAGATTTCACTTTCGGATCATCACCATAGCCTTCCTACTCAGTGTGCACTGTCGCCAAAATACACACAGACAACCCACTCTCTGAGCTCATATTCTCAAGAATAACCAATTATCTTTAAATCCCTACCAAAAATGCATCAACATAACTCTTCTATCACCACCAAAATGAGAGAGGAAAATATATTCTAAAAATAGACTAGAACTACATTCATGGGTACTGAATTGGAAATAATAATTGTGATGTGATTCCATATGACGTCCAAAATGTATATCAGGTCCACCCGCTCTAGTCAATGGTCAATGTGGCCTCACGCATTGGCCACTCCGTCGAAGGATCCCTCGAGGGCACTCACATTCAACACAGACCCATTGGTCGCAAAGCCTTGGTGCCTCGCAATGAGAACACCAGTACACTCTTCCGAACCAATGTAACAAGAATCACACAGAGTTATGTGACTCCACATCACCAATATATTTATGAGGCAGCTAAAAGTATAACAACTAAACTGTTTATTAAACACGACACTGTTAAGTACTAGCGCAATAATGTATTTTGCACATGCGCAAACATGAATTCTTTAACCGTTTAAGTAATCGTTCAATGCATGCAGTGTATAATCAAATTCATTCTCTGTTCAGTTATAACAAATAGCTAACTGGAACCAGAATATAGTATTTCTAATATCATGGCGTTGTATAACCTAGGCATTGACTCTCTAAAGAAATAGAGTAAATTCGAATATATGAAACAATTTTGTCATATAAAACGAATAGTGATAAAGAATACAAGCTTAAATTTCAATACCTCTACAGCTGAAGGTTCACTCCCGTAAACTATTTTTGGTGTGGTCTGTGTCAGATTAATATCTTTTGACAGACCCACATTTGTCAAAAACGTAATATATTTTATTTCTGTTTGTATTCACACTCATGTGTATATATGTTTACATTCACACTCATGTATATATATATATATATATATATATATATATATATATATATATATATATATATATATATGATTTTTTTTTCTTTTATAAATAAAAAGTTTGATTTGGGATTGCACACCGCCCTATTGTAATGTAATGTTTTATCTAGTCCTTACCCATGCTGGTTCGGGGTTTATTTATTTCAGTGATTCTTGACAAGGGATTTATATTGTCCTATGTGTCTATGTGTTCTTTGCTCTGAGTTTGTGCGCTATGCCCATTGTTGTTTTTTATGGATTGGCTTTTTGTATAAAACTATTCTTCTAGTTGTTATTTATATTTATTATAGATTAGAAGCATTTTAGTGCGTAGACAGTTGTATATTCCTCTACAAGGAACCCTTTTACCTGTACCTTGAAGAGAGAATTTTTAAAAAAAAATCTTTCCTTTTGATAGGATTCATTTAATATATTGATTTGATTGATAAAAATTCTTCCTGTTTTATTTTCACAATAAAATTTATGCAGTCAGTTAATTTATTATACATATTATTATCTTCTATATTGTTGGTAAAAAGTAGTTGCATTTCATATAATGTTCCGTATTTTGTTATTTATTATATTTTGTGTCTCTGTTCTTCTAATTTCTGCATTCCTACAATTTAAAAACAAAATCTGTTGGTTTTTTTAGAATCTACATACTGCTTGCATAATATACTACGCGAGATTTGGCGAGATTTGATATGCATGCTGAAAGCTGCCTCTCCCGTTAGCCAGCTCTTATGCAGGAACAGAAAAACTTCCTTGCATTGACCGTGATTTTATCCGTGCATATCTTTTTCATACTGTTATCCAATTTAAATTTATCTGCAGCAGATATTTGTTTATAATTTGTTTTATTGATATATTGCTTCATTATTGCCTCCCAGATTCCCTTCAATTTATAAATCTTCTCGTAGGAGTTCTCTACACAATCTAAAACGTATTTAATGTTTTTTTAAATATTGTTTGTTTTCTTGTAGTTATCTATTAATTGTTATGTTTCCCCGTTTTAATATCAACCATCTATATATTCCTCACGCTATATTTTATATAAATTATTGCATTTACCTGCCCTGATATTGATTCATTGTGTTTTTAATTTTTCCCATTTATTTTTTATGTGATTTTTTGATTTAGTTAAGTTTGTTTTATTTATTTCTGTTCGATATTCCCAATGGATCCACTGTTCATAGAGTTTCTTATTTTTGCTATGATATTTTTTTTTTAAAAAAATATCTTTTTAATACATTTTTTCAGTTCCTCAATATATATCCTGCTGGTGTTTTTTAAGCATGTGAATGTGTATTCGTGTAGTTTTGTTATATTCCTTATAGTTTAAAAAGCTTATATTCCTTATCGTTCAAAAAGATGTTCAATTTTCAGTACCCCTGTCCCCATTTAAGTCTAATTGGAATTATTACGCATGAAACCATGTTATGATTACATATTTTTTCTTTTATTATTTCACATTGTTTACCTATATGGGTTAAATTCATTGATATATAGACAAGGTAAATCCTAGTTCATTTAGTTTGTTCATATATAAAAGTATATTCTCTTTTATCATATTTAAAAATCTGTATACATCCAGTACATAATTTGTTTTTATATAGTTTTCCACTCATTTACTTACGTGTCTGTCTTTTAGCGTCAAGTGTTCACTTTTTGTCTGTTTCATATGAAATACAATTACCCCCTCCCATACAACAAGGTTCTAAAACAAATTTTGTTATATAATACTTTAAGGATTAGATAAATCTAATTTGTCGTGCGTTATTCCCAGGTGGGACACACATATTGAAAAGGTTATAATTATTTAATTCTGAACGGAATAAGCGTCCTTTCATCTCGTTTGGTATTATTATATTTTCAAGGTTTAATTCCTTGCCGATATGTCTCACGATTTTTGCCACTTCAGTTTTTTTTCTTCAGTTGGGTGATTACTAGTGAAGATCAAGGCGTCAAATTCTTCTTCTATTTTTTTTTTTCGTGATATATTCAGGCATCTAGTGCGTTTAGAATTAGGTCGTAGTTTTGCATGCGTAATAATGTTTTCAATTTTTTAAAATTAATTCCATTGGTATTCATACTCAGGATTCTTAGGTTTAGTTCCTCCATTTTGACTATGGATTGCTATTTGAAGAAAAAAAATGCTTTTTCAGACTTGTTATATATCAAAATGTTCAATGTTTCCAAATTAATTTGTAAAATAAAAGTATTTAGTGGACAGTCTTCTTTGCTCCCGTAAAGAGGTAAGCTTCCTGACAAGACTCGTCGCAGTGTAATTTAATATGTGACATGTATGTGACTTATGCGCAGCTAGTTACTTAGGTTTTCACTGCATGCAATTTGCACATGCAGCATGGCTTGAGTCGGGCTCAGTAATTCGAAAATAACTAGAGCCGAAAGAAAAAAAACACCCTCGGCACTCGACAAATTAAACAACCAGAGTACATTTTTGATTACATATACATATTGGTATAAATCATGCAATATTCGGTGACATTGCCTCATCCCTCTTAAAGAAAAGTGTAAACATTTAGAAAAACACGGAATTGAGCCAAAAATACAGTTTAAAACGTTATTTACATTACCAAAATAACACGGTCAGAGAAAAAAAACTAATGCAAAAAACACTCTACTTAAGTAATTGGCCCCATACGCTGTCCGACCCTCTGATTGCTTCGATCCGTAAACGATATGGCTTCAGAGTCAATGTCCGACGCATCAATCTTGCGTTGGCAACTTTTTCCTTGTTCAAATATATGAGAACCTGATGGTTCGTTTCAAGAACAAATTCCCATCCGTAAAGGTAGGTGTGGAATATAACTATAACCAACACCAGTGCCAAGCACTCCTTTTCGATCACGGAGTAATTTTGCTCCCTAGGCAGCAATTTCCTACTAGCATTGGCTATGAATAATTTTACCACCGCTTGATCTTGCAGCAAACCTGCTCCTAATCCAGTATCGGAAGCATCAGTTCTCAATATGAACGATTTATTTAAATCTGGCAACTTTAGGATCATTGCACTGATCAATCTTTCCTTAAGAGCGTTTAAAGCTCTTTCTTGGCATGAACCCCTAGAAACTGTATTGGGCTGCCCCTTCCTAGTTATATCCGTCCATGGACTAGCAATAGCGCCGACATTTGGAACGAACTTCGTATAAAAATATGTTCACGGTGTGGTTTTAACTGCCCTGACCCGCTTACTAGATGGCCCAAGGATTCCAAGTTAAAATATGCTATACTACACTTGGAGGTTCTCGCTGTGAGATTTGTCTTGCGGAGTCAGTCGAACAGATTAACTAATAAGCTAACATGCTTTCCCATGTATGGGTATATACAAGAATATCGTTAGTCATGCCTTTCAACAATTTTCGTATAAGGCGCATGCACGATGCACTGGCCTTAACCAGACCGAAATACATAACCTTAAACTGGTAAAGACCTTTAGAGGTCGCGAATGCCGTTAATACGTGGTCATTTTTCAACGATGGGCGCCTGACAATATCCTTTTGTTAGATCTAATTTAGAAATGTACTGGTGCCCTGCCAATTTTGAAAACAAGTCCTCCATGTCCGGCATCGGCTTAGCACCAAACACAATGATTTTATTTAATTGTTCCGTCCTTTTTTCTGACCAAATCCACGGGAGAAGAATAATTGGAGTTTGAAGGTTCAATCACTCCCAGGCCTAACATTTTACATACTTCCTCCTTGATATTCTCCCGTGCATTAAAGGGTATCGGATATCCCTTAATTCTGATTGGCTTTGAGATATTCAAGTTTATTTCGTGTGTTATTAATACGGTATTACCTGGTATATCTGTAAGTACATATATGTACTTATTCAACATTTCCCTGACCTGCCGACGCTGACCTTAAGGTAATTCTGGGCACATGCGGCTCATATATATTTCCTCTTTTTCTACACCTATGGGGCACTCAAGGGGTATAATTGCGGTTCTTCATGCGACCCGTCCTGTATGGCCGCAATACATTCAAAGTTCAAAACGCCCTTTTCAAAAGTTTGATAGGTCTCTCCACGAATCGCTTTAATATATTCGCATGAAATATTCTCAACTTACCTTTCATGTCGATTCGGTAGTCCATCTCACCCTTGACCTCTTTAATTTCATATGGTCCTTTCCATAGGATCAATAATTTGTTTTACTAGTAGGGAGTAACACCAACACTCGATCACCCACTTCGAATTTTCTACTTCGGGTTCCCCGGTTGTAATATTTTGGGTACTTGCGACTCGACCTGACGAGCTCGTCGTGTGCCATACTGACAGGTGCTTTCTAATCTCTCGCGTAAGTCAACGACGTATTGGTAGATGGTTTTAACTTCTTCGCCCGCAACATCACCCGACCATAGTTCGCGCTAAATCAACATAGGACCACGAATTGTCCTACTGTATAGCAATTAAAACGCCTAGATTTCCAAGCTCTCGTGCGGTACTCCGCGATACGCGAACAAAATCGCGTTCAAATACCGGTCCCATTCTTGCGGTTTCTCCGCGCACATCCGACGTAGTATTTGGTTCAACGTCCCGTTAAATCTCTCCACCAATCCGTTACACATGGGTAATATGGTATGGTGCGCAACTGCTTAATTAACAATAACATGCTAATTTCTGTCATACGTTTGGAGGTAAACTGGTCCCGACAATCTCTGATAATGTTTTCAGGTACCCCTACCATGCTGAACATGTCGACAAGTGTTTTAATTGATGGTAAAGCTATGGCTTCTCGATATGCAGTGACATCATATACTAGCGTAAGGATAAATAGGTTTTATATCTGTAATTGGAAATATGAGTCCCACAATGTCGACCGCTACCTTTTAAATGGGATATCAGAGGAAGTTTACCTAATGGTCCTCTGGTATTCCTTTGCTTCAACACAGTCTTCTGGCAAAGGTCGCACGATAGATATAATCATGCAAGGCCACTATATACTCCAGCCCAAAAGAATCTGCTAATACTCTATCGGGTGTTTATTTTTTTCATGTCTAAGTGACCCGCAATACTGGACTCTTGTGACAGTCTCAGTACATGTGGCCTGAATTTCTGAGGGACAACCAGTTGGAAAAATTCTCTACCGTCCGACGTGGTAAATGCTCTATACATGAAACCTTTGGTATGTAAGAAGTTAGAGTTCCCACCCTCGTTACCATGTTTCACGGTAACGGACACGATCTTCGCCGCGGTCGCGCTTCAAGGGCGAGTTATTGCCTTTGCTCACGCGTTAATTCATTGCGTGATATATCAGTCACTACTTTTGCAACTTTCAACTTACGCAGCAGTTTTTTATCCGCTTGCGCCTTCGCCCTAGTTTCGAACGCTTGTTCAATGGTAAACCAGAATTCAGAGAGTGTTGGGAATCTGGATCCTTCTACATTTAGGATTGTTAGGTCGTATATGAGGATTTTAATAACACTGTGCTTCCACGGTTTCTGTCAGAAAAGTCGTCTTAATATCTATTCTCGCGACGGGAACGCGATCAATCGTTTGATTCAATTAAACGCACGGGAATTTTCAACCAAGCATTTGGTTATTTCTAATGAGACTCCAGTTAACTATGATTCCCGTGCACCCGATGTTGCGTAAAACCGTGACTTCTTGTCCGTTGGCGGTACCAGTAGCAGTCGGTTATCTCGCCTCGGGAAAACGACAAGTGCCGACAGACTGAATAAAATCATGAGTCTTTGCACACCTGCTGCGGATTTTATATATTTTATTCGCGTTATTAGATGCCAAATTATTATCACGTGGAAAATCATCGCGCATACCTCCTCCTAACCGTGCTCTACTTTCGATTGCAACCGCGACTCATTGGACATACCTATCTCTTTTCGGACAATCGGGCATGATGTGACCCCATTCCTTGCAGTTGAAATTATATCTATCTCTAAGATTTGTACCTTACCCAGATTGAAAGTTTTCACCTTTATTTGTAAACGTTCCTAGGGTTCTCTGGGTCTCTAATCTTTAACTTGATTACCTCCCTTATTATCCATTGCGATCACATTCTGGGTACATCCCCAAGCTTTGACAAAAGGGTCTGCCTGGGTAGCCATATCAGAGATATTATTGAAGGACTTTTCTCTCAGGAATAAATATTATTCCCTACCACTAAATTTTAACAGCTGGTCCCTAAGTAAAAAAAGGTCGGTAAAGCGCTGAAATTTTTTTATCTTGCCATATTTAACCCACCGTTGGAAATAATTAACCGTCCTACTGATGAACTGGGTGAATGTCTCGCCTTTCTCGGGTTTACTATATTTAAACTCTTTGCAGAACCCGTGCTCTGTCAACTCGTATCTTGTAAGGAGTGCCTCTCTTAACGCGTCCTAGTCCAATTCATCGTTTTTGGGTAGACGCGAATGCACATCTAGCGCTGTATCGTTAAGTAATGTGATGAGCTGGAGCGATGTATCTTTCTACCACTTCTTGATGGTGGCATATCGCTCAAACCTATGCAAATAACTATATAAGTTATCTTTGGCATCTTAATTTTTTTTGTGAAATTGTGCAGATGAAAAAGGACAGATGGTGTAACTTATCTATACAGTCCCTAAAGATACAATGGGTGTAACGAACCCCAAAATTACAGCTTTACAGCTGCTACCATTCATGTGGTTGGCTTTTCAGCTTGCACCCAGTAGACATTGATTCCTTCAATACTTGGATCGCTCGGGTCCCTCTAGTCACTCTGGACATAACCGGGCACCACCGGACACTCCGGATACTGAACAGTCCAAATACTGGAAACTCCAGGTATTGGACAGCTCTACAGCTGAGACACTCAAAGACACTGGACATCACCGGACAACATCATACACTCTGGACGCTGGGCATTTTATACACTGGACAGCTCTACAGCTGCGACACTCCAGATACTGGACATTCCGGATACCCGACAGCACCAGACAAAACCGAACATTCTGGATATTTCCAGACACTAGGCAGCTCTATAGCTAGATATTTGCGAATCCTTATAGTAGATCGCCGACTGTCAAGACATTTCAGAATGTCAAGAAATTTGCATGCGGTGAGATATTTATGCACGGGTATCGTCTGTGCATCGAAAACATTCGATTCGTCACATCAATAGCACTTTGCACGTTCAGCAAAGGATAAACCGAACTCACTATTTTGAAATAAGCCAAAATATAAATTAATAACCCTCGGGTATCGTTGTACACCAAAACTGAAACTCTAGTAAACGAATTTAATTTTTAAAAAACAATAAAAAGAGTTTATGCAATTCGGTGACAAATGATGCTCATATTAGAGTGACTCACGTATGGAATATTTTAGTTTAGTAGAAAATGACCTTGATTTTGGATAAGGTTAAGTTCAACATAGAATGTTACATTACAATAACATATAATGAAAAACAATGAAGTTTTGAATATGAGAGAGAGAGAGAGAGAGAGAGAGAGAGAGAGAGAGAGAGAGTGTGTGAAAGCGATATTAGAGCCTAGTGATAACCTTTACTAACGTTATTATTGCCTAATTATGCTGTAACAGACGAAAAGCTTTTTTAATGGTTTAACGTCATTTTTAAGCACAATATAGGCTATACATGCCGGCCATTATTAATGGTGGAGGAAGAACCCGGAAAATCACCGGAAAGAACCACCGATTCAAGAGAAGCTACTGGCAAGCTTTCACACATAACTACATTAGCCGAATCTTAGACTCGAACCCACGCAGACAGATTTGAGATGGCAGTGATCCGTAACGAACAGCGCTTTAGACCACTCGGCCACTCGGGGTCTCTTACGACGAGAAGCGTACATTACTATTAAATTGCTAATCATCAATGTAGAGAGAAAATTCATAGATATGTTCAGTACAAATCTTTGAGTGGAACTAGAAAAGGAAGAAAGACAATATAAATATCTTATTTAAGAGATGCTGAAAACCCAGAATTAAAATTGCAAACATAACATATGATTTCTTCTACGTTAATGTATATATTTAAAACTTTATATTTTGTTATTGTTTTGACACTAATAATATGAAGGATAGAATTTGTTGTTACACTACTCTTACAATGAACTTTGAATGTCACTGAAATTATACATTTAGCAAAATCATTTTCGAAATAACTATTCTTGTTTTGAACAACATAGACATGGTGATAAAATTGGAATTGAAATGGGAATTTAGTTAATTATTCATAATTTACATTTGAACATAATGATCTAAGTAGCAAGTCTTTTAATATATATATATATATATATATATATATATATATATATATATATATGTGTGTGTGTGTGTGTGTGTGTGTGTGTGTTTGTGTGTGTGTGTCTGTGTGTGTGCTATACGTTTTTTTTCGCCTTCAATTTTTAAGCTTAAGACCTATGAATAAATATACCAAACTTTGTTAAAAATAACCTGAACATTTTTTGCAGATGTGTTAAAATGATTTTAAATACAAAGATTGTATAGGAATTAGATCATTAGATTGTCAAGTTGTGTAACCTATATACTTTCTCTCAAGCGTCAACGTAGATGAATGTCTGAGATAACTGTAATATAGTCTGTCCTAATTGACACAAAATTGCCAGAGAAAGAAAAGCTAATTAAAACTGTTTGTACCAGCTGAAAAAAATGGTGCAACATAATACTATATCATATATCATATTTTGGGGCCCCGAGTGGCTTTCCGTTACGGATCACTGCTATCTCACCTCTGTCTGCGTGGGTTCAAGTCTAAAATTCGGCTTATGTATTTATGTGAGAAGAAATGCCAGTAGCTTTTCGTGGGTCGGTGTTTTTTTCTCTAGCGGGTTTCTGGGTTCTTCATTCACATGGCGTTAAACCCTATAACAACAACAATATCATAGTTTGAAATTTCTTATTTTTCCGAAAAGAACTATAGATAGAAATGTTGCAAAGTCAAATTTAAACAAAACTCTTGTATGAAACCTATCGGTCTCTCCACACACATATAGCGTCGGATACTTTTTATTAAACAACAAATTTAAAAAATAAATTTCGTACGAAATCAGTGGCGACCAGTGATGAGGCGACATACATATATGTTGTAGTAGGAAACAACAATCCGGAAGTTTTCACGAACATTGTCATTTATATTTAGCAAAGGACGTTCTTAATTGCCAACGCTACGTTCGCATGAACTATGTTAACAGTCAAGAAAAGAAGATAGATAACAATCTTTCTAGGTAATACACGTGCATAATTTGTCAAAACATTATCATATAATTCGTGGGAGGCACGCGATTTGTTGAAATAATTGCACGAATCAAATACATTTATGAATAAAGCACAGCCTACTTGTATGTCGAATTGTACAAACTGTGTCGTCCAAAATTGATTGTTCCTGCGATTACAGTAACTGATCTTGTCTGGTGAGCTGTCACGTAAAACTGAATTTCATATGCAAACGCAAATATGTATCTGAATTAGTCACGGCCTGCCCATACATCGAATAAAAAAACGACGATTACATGCTAATCATACAAAGGATAACCATAAGTAAGTAATTAGTTCTGCAATCTCCAGTCAATATTGGTTAAATGTCTGCATTGCTAGGAAGTATGCTATTTTAAAATGTACCCATCAATATCGCTGTTTTCAAACATGTCAGTACCCTATATTTTCAAACTGAATCGATATGATCGTAAATTTGATGTCACTCTAAGAAATATTTTAAAGGTTTGTCGTCTGATAATGCTTAATAATGTTACGCAAGAGTCAGGTCATCTGATTACAAAATTTGTCAAGAAGCAAGAGACCACCAATAAGAGACAAAATATGAAATATGTTGTTGTTTTCTGCTAGCTTTTGCAATCGACAGGGAGTTGACTTTAAAACGTTGTTATCCACAATTCATTACTTCTCCGTGGAACATGCAGAGTTCTTTAAATAGTTTGTGATCAGCATGTGTTTTCTTCTTCATGTTGGTGACCAAATTCTCAACAAGAATCCTGTCGCCACTCCTCCCCACTTCCCAGTTGGATATACAGATGCACTTAGGTCTCGCATATAAGTTTCTGTTATTGGAGGGCACAGGTGTCAGAACGGAGCATCAACGTTTCAAGGTGATTTACACTTGGTGCAACACATACATCAAGTTTCCAACATTATGACACGAATATGCTATCGTACAGATATTGTTCAATATAACTTGAGCTATTACAATAGTCCCCTATACATAACGTGGAGTCTACATGAAATCTGTTAAAGTGTCTCCATAGACAGATGGGGAGCAATTCATTATTAATGTATGTTGAGCTTTTCTCTGAACCTATGATTATTAGGAATTGCAATCAATTAACCACTGATTTAAATTTTGTCATGTTCAACATCAGGACTGAACCAAGCTGGAATGGCCTGAGAACAAACCCAAACTGGAATGGCATGAGAGAAAACCCAAACTGAAATGGCCTGAGAGCAAAGTCAAACTGGAATGGTATGAGAGCAAATCCAACCTGAAATGGCCTGAGATCAAACCCAAACTGGAATAGCATGAGAGTATATACATTGTCAGCTACATATCGCGTTCACAATATTGTGCAACGACAATGAATATGTACCGTTCATAAACTCTAGTAATTTGGAATGTCGTAGTAATGCAGGTCCTGATGTCAGTGTATTTTCTGTAGCTGTACGATTTTCATTTCGAAACTAGGGCCCAATATATCCGATATTCACTGTAGTGTAATTCAAAAGATCTGAAGAAAAAAAACGAATAACAAAAAAATTGTGTAGGATCATTTGAAACATATCACAAACATTTGCTGATCTTTTTAGAAATTTAAAAAGACACACAATACATTTACGCTTGCAGCATTGAATGTTTCGTAATTTATCCTCTGCCAAATCAGGAAAAAGATGCAGGTAATGCACCGTCACACCACGTGTAAATATAATTGTTTAATTCGGTGCGAAATATCATCTACACCAACTATATGACTTTAAAGGGTGCCAAAAAAATACGAAAAACTTTAATGCAATGGGTTTTCAGATATCAAGATAGTAGGATTTGTATTTTGTTTCTTATTTTCATGGGACTTTCTTTACAATAAAATGAAATGAGTCATACCAAAGACTTTTAAAAATGGCAATAACAGCTGTCACGCTGTCGTTCAGCATTAAGAGGTTAGTGTATTAGGACTGGTCGGCCTGGTGACGGGATCATGTGACCTGGTAGGACGTCATGCTACATGTTTACGGCATGATGCCCCAGTGCTAGACATAACTATAAAATGTCACACTGCGACATCGTAGTGATGACTGAAAAAGTGTATAAGCTACGCCGAAATTCCAACTCACACACACATACATTATACATCGTCGGCCAAATTTCAGCTTCTATTGTACATATTATCATTCAAAGAATTTCATCTTGTATGAGCAAATGAATTTTAAAACTACTGCTGTAAATTCTATGTTATAAAACTTTTAAGTACGCATGCACAAAATATGTGTTTCCTTTTGTATGATGGAAAAGAATTTTAGGAAAAGAGTTCATACTCCTAATCTTTAAAATTATTTAAGAAGAATTTCCAGTTGGTGTGATGAGTTATGAATACTGGAGCCACCATGTTAGATTTATGAAATAAGCACTATCTTTAACATTTCGGCAGCCATTTTTAAGTTACGCAAAGGCAAGTGATATCCTTATGTTATGCATGCGAGCAGCCTACTCCCTTCCTGAATCAGCACAACCTATAGCATTTCCGTATTCTACACCAATTTTTAATGTAACTCCAAGTTATAATTTAACTGAATCCAGCGAAGTGCAGTGTATGAACCACACACCAAACACTAAATACAAACGAGTATTCAATAACTGGAGACTCAAATCGAGAGCGTGTGTAAAGGTGCATGGCATGTGCTTTGAGCAGATGCAGTGACGTTCTATTCACTAAGACAGAACTTTGAAGTAACATGACCCATATTCAAAACGTTAAAAATCTCTCCTACAGTGCATTTTACAAACTCTTGATCCTCCAATATTTACCAGAATTCCATGAGGATTGAAATATTTAGTTTGTCCCAAATGTAACTTAACTTCAGTTTTGACCCCAATACACTGAAATCCATCTTCGATGATAGATGAAACATTCTTTCGGTACCAAATTTCAATTTTCCACCAAAAGCATCTACTTGGACATGAAATTGACTTCTGTTTCCAAATTAAAATTCAGAAATAACATGTGGTTAAGAGTCCAGAAAAACGAAACCTTGGCACACGCTCTGACAGATCATTTACGGTTAACAAGTATTGTAGTAGGCTTATGGGCGAGTCAACGATCCGGCAATCTCCGAAAGATATGCAAGATACATTCTATGCCCAATAATTATGACGTCACGGGTGAGGGACGACACTAGCTTAATCTATCTATCTATCTATCTATCTATCTATCTATCTATTTATCTATCTATCTATCTATCTATCTATCTATCTATCTATCTATCTATCTATCTATCTATCTATATATATATATATATATATATATGTATATATGTATATATATATATATATATATATATATATATATATATATATATATATATATATATATATATACATATATATATAGAGAGAGAGAGAGAGAGAGAGAGAGAGAGAGAGAGAGAGAGAGAGAGAGAGAGAATTTTAGTCCTTGAGTAAAGATTCTGTTGTTTTAAGTTAATTAGCTAAAAACAGGTTGGTTTTTTGGGTTCGAGTTCTATATAATGCGTCTCCATACGGTTTGGGCACGTTTCCATTGGATGTTTAAATTGGACGAGTTGTATCGCAACGTAAACCAGGTGGGTTGTATTTTAACGTCGGTCGCGTGGAAGTTATTGCAACATAAAGTTGTAACAGAGTCATCGGATTGTATTTTATAAGGAAGCAGAGAATAATTGATTCTGTCATAACTCCCGTATTTATTAATGTTCTTTTTATGTTCAGTCTACATATGTATTTAATATTGTGTTTGCTTTTAATTTGGGAGGAATCCTTTACTTAAACTATTACTTAAGACTTACAAAATACTCGTTATTACTGTTTGGACACAGTAATATTCGGGATTTTTAGGAATTCATTCAACTAAGTTCTGGGCAATGCAAGTCTGATTCATCAATAATGTTGGCACTAACGCAGATTCAAAATTATTCATACATCAACACATTCAAGACCAATAAATTGTTCCGAACACTCTTAGGTTTAGTAAAAAACGATAACACATTAAGGATTTAATTTGGATTTAAATCACACTAATGTAGGTTTTTCTTAAAGTATACATTAGCGAACTTCATTATTCATTATGTTTATGTAACTGGTTGGTTCGGCTCTATGTTGTTTATAACTTAATGACCATATAGTCTTAAAACCCGTCTATATTCAAATTCAGTTTTCAATAAGGCCATTTTTGTGCAATTGGTAATTATATTACTTATTATACATTACGGGTTTCTTACTGTTAAATCAGTCGCAGTCGTTGAATTTGAGTTTTGTGTTTAAAATGCACAATATTGACTGGGCTAAACATATTGCTTCATTAAATAAATAGGTGGTAACGCAATTATTTAAAATACATACATACATACATACTTGCATGCACGCACGTACGCACGTACACACATACATACATACATGCATGCATGCATGCCTGCATGCATGCATGCATGAATACATACATACATACATACATACATGCATGCATGCATGCATGCATGCATGCATGCATGCATGCATACATACATACATACATACATACATACATACATACATACATACATACATACATACATACATACATACATACATACATACATACATACATACATACATACATACATACATACATACATACATACGTGCCTACGTACGTACATACATGTAAATATACACATACGTGTTTATGTACATATATCCACACATATATAAGTACGTACGCATTCATCCATCCCCACACTTGCATTCAAACACTTGCATTTACGTAATTGTTAATTTACTTATCAATGGATTCCTTCTCCATTGTCGTATATGCTTTCTAAATCTGAATTGTTAATTATTGTTTTAACCCTAGATTTTCTACAATTATAGTTACTCTAAAATAACATATGCAATTATAGTTACTCTAAAATAACATATGCAATTATAATTACTCTAAAATATCATATGCAATTATAGTTACTCTAAAATAACATATGCAGGCGCGTTTGTGATAATTGCTGTAACTAACTATCTAGAAATGGTTCAGAAATGTAATCAATAACGAAAATCTTCTTCAAGATTGTCGAACGTTATTCATTGATAGATTACTAGTCTAAATCGGACAAATTACGCAGAATGCTTGCTAATGTAATATTTTTCAATTTGTGCTAATATGCCTTGTTTTAACCGTTATGGTAGGGACCAGGAGATTCATTCATTATTGTTACACAAACATTTATTTTGTTTTGACGTAAAATTAAAATGTCTTCCCCCAATATTTTAATATTACAATGCCATTGACATCAATCACATTTCTATATAAGTATAGGTCATTGCAACTTTTGTTATACCATTCAAGAACAATTCATTGAATCTTGTGGAACTAACAGTTCTTTGCTTATATAAACAACGTATGTGGGCACGTATTTTTTCAAGAATGACAATGTGAAAAGTCGTTTCCATTGTTATTTACAGATTATTTCATGTTTCATCGCTTTGTGCTCAGTAAATGTAAGGTTTGCAGCAGCTTTATCATATTTACCGATTTTCTTGCGTAAAGATATATTCTCTTTGCCCGAAAATTAATTCTGAAACTTGTTGAATATTTTATTGTGATAGAAAATGCCTTTATTTTCCTTTCGATTATATTCGTCATGTCTTCTTGTTATGTTTATGGTTTGTATGTAAATGGGAAATGGAGCGAATTATGTTTCTAAGATTTAAATTGAAAGTATCAATTGCAATTGTAAAAGTAATTAACGAAGACAAAAGCCCACAGTGTAAAGTCTTGCCTCTAATTTGTGGCAGGTGGCCCTCAATATAAAGAGGTTCAGTACAGACATGATATCATATAAACATGGTGCAAACAACTAAGTCTTGCATGTACCAGTACAAAGAATGAATCATGTGAGAGAATAACATGATAGAAAATGTATGATCTGACCTGGTGACGCCCATTTCAATATAGCTTTTGTATCAAATTACGTGTACACTGACTTTTGTCTGTCTGTCACAGCATTTTCTGTGCAAATCAATGACGTGACAACATTTGATCTACTAGATTAAATATCAGTAAACGTTTTTGTTTGCCTTTGCTCCAGATAAAGTATCTCTCTTCACCATATTTCCTCTTTAACTTGACTTCCCCTACCTGCATAAAGACAACGAAAGATGGTCAATGCACCTGCATTTGTATTTGATCCAGAAACTTTCACCGTGATGGAACCATATTTAGATGTCTAATTAGCAATAGTTATTTATGCACAATAGGACATATGTCGCCGAATTCGTTAACTCAATAGCTATTGAGTAGATGATAAATTTGCCTCAACATTAAATAATGAGGCGTCTAATGTCAAATTACACATTTGATAAACATAAAAACTATTAGAAACGTAGTCACAATAGGAGGAAATCATGCTCCACTTATTTTGATGGATGTTAATGTTAAAGTGCTGACATACACGTTCAACACAGTCATGACAACAGTTGCCAAGGACATCATTGGACTCCATCGGACAAAGAAAATATACTGGAATACAGAAAAGATTCTGAATTTGTATGATGCCTGAAGAGACCTCAAAAACACCAGACAAACAACAGGAGCAATGTAATGAAGAGAAAGAAACAAGAATATTAGAAACAATCTACAGAATGAAAAAGAAGACTGGATTGGACAAATGTGCACATAAATAGAGAGCTGTCTGATAAAGAATAACAACACAAAGACATTCCAAATTGTGAAAGACCTCACCAGACTGAAGCAACCAAGAGTCTGTACCATTCAAGACGAAAATGGAAAATGCCTCACAGACGTGAGTGACATTGCAGAAATATGAACTCAGTATTTTAAAGAACTCTACCACCATCCGTCCACAGGAGACCCAGAGGTGCTTGAAGTTCCAAACTCCATAAATGATGATGATTTCCCCATTCTCAAAGAAGAGGTGGAGTCAGCAATAAGACCACTGAAGAATGGGAAGGCAGCTGGAGTCGACAACATCCCAGCTGAACTTATCAAGAATGGTGTGGAATCAGCGATAGAGCTACTAACAAAAATCAGGAACAAGATATGGCAGACAGGCAAATGACCAACACAGTGGACCCAGTCACTGATTAGAACACTCCCCAAAAAGGCAATCTACAGCTGTGCCAAAATACAGAACTATCAGTTTGATCAGCCATGCTAGTAAGGTGATGCTGAAGATCATCTTGAACGGACTGACCCCATAAGCAGAAGAAATAATCGCTGAAGAACAGGCAGGGTTCTGGAGTGGAAGAAACACAACATAACAAATATTCAATCTTAGGGTTCTGTGTGAAAAGTACTCACAACATCAATAAGACATCCATCATGTGTTCATAGATTTTGTGTCACTCGGAAATTCATAATAACGAAGTCGTGATCACTCCCAACATATAGCTTGCGAACTTGAGCAGCTGTCTCCCTCTTTCATTGGTAAGCTCGTTACAAAAAGGTCTACAACGATCACCCCAGTCTTAATAGAGCATCTTTGCCAACATTGGCATTCCAGTCTCCTTGGATAAAAAGGATGTCTTTTCCACTTACCAGACTTATTATACCCTGGATTTATCTGTAGAACGCATCTATTTCTTCATCATCATGATCAATAGTTGGGGCATAGACTTGGATAATTGTGATGTTAAAGGGAGATGCTTTCAGACGAATGGAGAGGATTCTGCTAGATATGGGGCGACATTCAAGCACAGATATCTTGATGGCTTTGTTTACAAGGAAGCCTACTCCTGTCACAAGATAGACCGAGTTGGGACTGGATTAGTGAAGACACGGAACACAACTGCGTTAATAAGATGTTTATTTTATAAACGCAATTTTAAAAATCAACTCTGACACCAATATTTTACAAAATATAAGAAAAATCTATTTAAATAAATGTTCCTAACATGGAACTATGAATTTCAGTAACGTAATGACGAAAAAGTAGTATATGAATGAATTTACAAATATGAATATATATGAAAGGCTCGTATAACGAGCTAGATGCAAATATGAAAAGATAATGCGTCGTCAATATGACGAGACTAGAATGAAGATATTAAATAATTAATACGTCATCCATATGACGTGACATATGCAATCGTGAACCCTAAATTCTGAAGTTCTCGTTCATGGGGCGAGATTTGTGTAGAATGAAATTATGCAGGTGTCGTTCATATAACGAGACTGCAAATAAGATATTAACTAAATAATACGTCGTCCATATGACGAGATATATGCAGCATACGTAAGCACCATACACAGGCGCCACACACGGGCATTACACGGTCAGAATAGACAAGCCCACACACGTAGTCACCACAACATGGCACCACACACGCAGTTACCACAACACTGCACCACTTCAGCACAGCACGTCACAACACGCAGTTACCACAACACTGCACCACTTCAGCACATCACGTCAACACACTACGTCAGCACACCACTTCAGCACAACACTACACCACACCACTTCAGCACAACACTTCACCACACTACGTCAGCGCAACACGTCACCACACCACTTCAGCGCAACACGTCACCACACCACTTCAGCGCAACACGTCACCACACCACTTCAGCGCAACACGTCACCACACCACTTCAGCGCAACACGTCACCACACCACTTCAGCGCAACACGTCACCACACCACTTCAGCACAACACTTCACCACACTACGTCAGCTAAAATTAAAACAACCGAACCGTGTAATACATATGACACGGTCAAGTATTTTCACACATATATGTAGTGCATGCGCGCACATGAAATAATTATCCATGTACATTTAACGTTAAGCATGCGGCGTATAATTGAACTCAATTATGTTCAGATACAAAAGAACTAATGAAACAAAATATAGTACTTCTGATAAAATGGCGCTGCCTAACCTATGTATTTATTCTATAGATTTTATAATAAATACTAAACATCTAATATGTAAAACAATGAATTATATCATAATACAAATAGCAATGAGAACAAAGTTAAATCTATTGTCACCTCTTTTAGCTGATAGATTGCTCCGTTTAGGATGGAAGCGTTTCCGACAAGACTGGATCGTAATGTGATTTCTGTCTTATAATTTCGTCCTTATATACCCGTAGCTGTGACAGATATGCGCAGCTAGGTACTTTAAACTGCAGTCAATTTCGCACATGCAGCATGAGCTGAGTGTTCGCTCATTATGCCGAAATAACTAAAAAGCCCAGCAAATAATAAACTACCCTCGGTAAGGCTGTACGCAGTAACGAAATCAAGGCTAGATTTTTTGACCACATATATATATTGAACATAGTCGTATACAATTCCGTGACAACTCCATTAATGGGCTTATCCAACTCTCCACTATAGTATAATATATGCCCATCTTCAGTTTGGTGTTCTCCTAGGGCTTTCCATCTTACTTCATAGAGTCTTAGTATGTGCCATGGGTAGTGTTCCATCTCATGTGCCAACTCTTGGATACTTAAAATTTGCGCCAGAGTTAAAATGTTCTAGGTGGCGATGGCGAGAGACAGCGCTGGAACATTAGAACATCTTTCCCGAGCAGATAGAGCATCTGCCACTGCCCCTAATGGAAAATAACTCTAGTAAAATCATATATTTTTCCAATATCAATTAATGATTTGCGTCCCTGTCCAAAGAGAACATGACCTGGCTTATTTTGATGCCTGCAGTGGACGAGGTTACAATCGGAACACTCTTCTGTTTCAACATATGGGATGCACTCCACCAGAGGCGACTCACTAAACTGATACAATTGAAGTGTCATGAAGGTCAAGTAATTAGGACATATTTTTCAAACAGATAATCATGATGAAACTGCGTCCGTGGTTATTTTTCGACTTAAATTCATTTACAGACAATGTTCCTTCCGAAGTGCTCTCTGATTATCTACTACATTGGTGCCTGACGAGGAGAAGGGCCAGATTTGATTGGCTATTACAAATGTTGTCCATGCGTAGTATTGCTATGTGTCTATTATTCCTGCAACAGTGAGTATAACAACGCTTGCCATTACAAATTATATAATTTAACATTAGCGAATTTCAGTTAATCGAAGAAGAAATTAACGCGATTAAATTTGCTTTAAATAAATTTGTCTCTTAACATGTTCATAAAATAAATACCGAAAGAACACAATGTGACAATTCTTTATCAAACCAACAGAATACAAACATTATACCAAAAGAGGGAAAGTTAAATACCAACACGCTATCAAAATAAATATCACAAAGCAGCTTGACACGCGATTTATAATACAGTGAAAACAATCTGTTATTACTTAGTGTGGACGAAGTGAATACGAGTTTCCAGACCAAAAGTCTTTTGACAAAGTCTTATAGGAGACGTAGTTTCAGTTCCATAAGGTTTGTAAATATTGAAATGATACATCACAGAAAAGTAAGTTTTATTACCAGCGCAACAAAATTGCTAAAATCTATGGCGTTTTGCGTGATACTGCATTTGTTACTGCACCAAGCAGTGCATTTGAGCCAACATAATGTATCAGGGTGCAAAACAATCATACAGAAAGTGTCCAGTTCATACTTCAGAGTTGTTTTCGCTTTGTACAAACGCATAACTTTAATCGCGATCCGCCCTTTGAACATTTGAGACATCAGAAAAGATGCATACAGAAGCAGATTCTAGAATTTATAACTATATCTATTAAGATACTCCAAATTCTGTCATGTGTATTTATATCGCATAGTTTTAGTTTATAACATAGTTTTCATTTGCCAGCACTATAAGAAGAGTATATGTAGGTACTTTTTCCATTCATAGATCAAGATCAAAATGTTAAGTTCAGATCACATAACTCGATAAACGTAGGCATCGAATGGGTTTCATACAGTTCAGGATATCGTTACGTGATCCTAAGAGACCTGCACTACAAATGGGTAATGACCGTGCTAATTGCTGATTGGTTTTATTATAGAAAAATAAGATGATAACAGTTAATATAGTTCTAAATACAAAATAATTTAAGTGGCTAGAAGTATATTCATGTGATTTCGAATTCTTGAATCTTGATTTGATGCGCATATAGAGAGTATAAAGGAATTAAATATGCATCTTTTCATTCTTCATTTATAATTCAGTCTTACAAGAGTCATGAGAGGAGTTCAGATATGTTTATTTATTTATTGTTCGTTAACATTTCAGCATTTATTCTAAACAGACAGTACCATGCTGGATTAATGTCACATCATGCAAGACATTGAATATTTATTTCATTTCATTGATTGGGTTACCGCTGTCACCCATTTAATTGCATTTGTGATATCCTACTTTTAATGGATGTACCTTGAAGTATAACATTTGGATATTAAAATAGTGTTTTTTCTTTATATTGCTATCAAATAAAAAAAATAGAACTTTGACATGGAATATTTTCGATTACTGTGAAATTATTAGTAAATTATGGGGAATCATGCCATACTGTAAGTTATTTTTAATTCGTTCGCTTTGTTTGACTTTATATTGTATGGAATTATACTTTAGATTATAGAATGTTTGTTGGTTGTTCTTTTTTCTTCTTATGTATTGCATGTCCGTATAGGCTAAAATATGCGAAATGTTTGCAACAATTTTGTTGGGATACATCTTTTAAATACAATATAAAATCTGTTGTATTTTATTATGTTAATACAAGTTCCTGTTCACATATACATTCTACGTGTACTTCTACCTGTACTAGAATATGACAAAGATTTTTACATGTTGCCTTCTCCTTGTCATTTGCTTGGTGATGATCTTATCGTAGTTTTTCGCTAAATGTTGACATGTTACTACTCCGATGTACATCATAAGGTAATTTTATTGTGTTAAATTGTTTCCTCCGATGCTCATCATAGGGCTGTTTTACTGTGTTAAATTTAGGACTATGGAAGAGATATCAAGTTTGTTTTGAATAAAACGTGCTCTTTAACTTAATACAACTTGTTATACCTGTGTCAATGGCCAATATCTATAATCTAATCAAATGCTCTGTTGTTCAGTAACGAGATACTAAATGCATCAAAGTTTTAAAGCACGCAAAAGTCTGTTTTTAGGACGGATATATGCTTGACTGGGTGCTGGCAATACCTTTGCCTCTTTAGTGTCGCTAGATTTACCGCAATTGCGTTTGTCTGACACTTGTGACAGGTGAGTTCGAATGTAAGTTAGTTAACTATTGTTAGGTGGATTACGACATAGAGTAACATTTCAATTTATGGATATTAATATGAAAATGTAATGCGCTTTAGCGATTTATAACTCGGAAATACGACATAAGACTTCTTCTTGCAAAGATATCTTTCTCAAAGGTAGGTACGTTTTCAGTAATGAAATAGGCCAATGAGAATTATTTTACTATACATGAAGTTCACGCTGGTAGCTGAAATACCCTTTAAGATATTCAGGTATAACTTTTTTCATTGTCTTTAGAATTGTATCATCTAGTTACTAAATATGGAGTGAACGTATTCTTGCTGGTATTAAAGGCTTAGTCACATTATTGTGTTATTTTAATTTTAATTTGTCTTGACTACTTTTTTACAAGACAGTTACTACTAAATAACCAACAAATACTATTTAATGTGACTTGAAACTTAATATAGTGATGTAAAACTTCAAGTCATTTTCTAAAGCAGGCCTTTCTGATCACACCTGGGCATTTTCAGATGAAAGAAAATTAATTTTGATATCTAAAATAATTCCAGAAATAGATTTTTTTAAAAACAATCGGTGTCTTATGTTATAAATTATTTATCCAATATTAGAACGTGACCTTTAAATATTAGAAAATCGGTACCTTCTATCGTATCTAATGTCTTTCAGTTTGCATTAATTGACCATATAATGATTTTCAGTGATTTAAAGTATGATTTTAATATTACAATTTAATTGCCAGTAACAGAAATACATTTCTAGTTTGTCCAATTCCGTATGATTAGAAAAACAAGTATCTTCAAATATCAGAAATGTTTGGTTTTTTTTCTAAAATGTCTTGCCAGCATTTTTGTGAACGAAAACGAACATTTTTGTAATTTTTGGAAACACATCTCACATTCTTCTATTACATTGGAAAAACGTTTTGTTAAAGTATTCATTCTGAATCACGTCTCGTTGAATTGGAAGAAATTGGTTATCCAACGGGATCCAAGAAGGAAGAGGGGGTGGGAGCAAATTATGGGAGATGGGGTGGGGGACAAATTGTGCGTTTGAAAGGCTTAAAATGCAGGGGACTTCCACACTAAATCTCAGACCCTAAAATGTTGATTTCACAATGTCATCTGAATTGGTGAAGGTTCTTTACAATCTTAGATAGGAAGGATGGCTGTTTAACAAACAGGACGATTTGTTTGAGCTTGTAAATCATATATTCTTTAACGGAAGGTGATGCATGCTTCACAAAAGAAGAAATTAAGATTGTTTGGTAGAAAACGCATTTTTGATACAATTGGTTATCTGACTACTAAATGAATATAAGATATTTGAAATTGAAAACACAGATGGAAGTAAAGTAACGTGAGCCTCAATCTTAAATAAAAATGATGTAGAACCAAATTCAGTAAGACATAAAAGAAAGATAAATGCAAAGTAAGATGAAAGAAAGAACAAATATGCAAATGCAAAAAGCACAATAGAAAAGTGAAATGAACATGCAGATGCTAACGGAAGAAACGGAAATATACCTCATATTAGAAGAATTTAAACTGGCTAGCTGAAATCACGCCAGTCACGAATGCGAGGGCTTTGATGTTACCGAAAATTATTGATTAGTACCTTTTTTTTAACGAAACAGTGTTAGATCAGATGACAATAATTCCATCAATGCCATCAACGAGTGCCTAGATTCAAACTAATACAAAATATAGACAATAATTATCTTTAGTTCTTTTAGCATTGGTAGTAATTTTTATTTTATGGAATCAAACCATAAATAGCTACATCAAAAAGAGACATATGTAATTGATTTTAAAAGACATCGAAGGCCGTAGTACTAAGGATGAAAGTAACAAAGAACACAAAAGACTTAGAGACATTATCGAATGAAACAAGCAACAAGGAAGCAGACCTGTACGGAATCGTTATTTTTACTTGAAGTCATTTACTTTAGTTGTAATTATGTAATATTAATTAGTAGTAAACTGTTTTTAAACTTAAAGAATGAATACAACTTTATGTCTGCAGAACGTGTTATTGTGACAGAAATTTTGCATCAGTAAACATAATTTATGCAAAACATTTAACTCTTTTTAGACTGAGTTGTTAGAGGACGGCGCTTCTTGGTTTCAAGTGATTTAACTGACTGCTGTCCCACAAATAAACATTAGATAATTGAGGGTCATATATGAAGTAAAGATATTAGATGGTAAAATATTAGTGGCTGTCGTCCACAACACTAAGACTTTTAAGATAATGAATATCATTGAATCTATCAAGTATATACATGATATTGTAAGTATACCGCTTTAAGCAATTCGCGAAATCGTTGCCTTTCTGACAAGCTATACAATACATCGGATGTATGAAATTGATTGATATGATTTCCACAATATTAATAAAGACAAAAAAGGAACATTACAAAGTTCTTGCATAACGATGTAGCGGTGGCAGGAAAATTATCTCCGGCAATTTAGCTCCCGGTAAACTACCACTGACCCTACGCCCGTCCATTGCCCTCAAGCAATAAATAAAACCGAATTGAATTATTAAATAATTACTTTTTGTTTGATTTGACTTTGAAATATAACTCGTAAACAATTAATTGCTGAGGCACGGGTTAAGAAATACAGCCGAAAGCAACAGTAGTTTTAAAGATCTCGATTGGAAAGCTATCCTTACCGAATTGGTAATATTATACATAAAAGCGTTCTTCTCATCTTCCAATATGTTTGATACTTTCTTTAAAACCGCCCATACAACGTTTATTAAAGAAGTTTGAATTGGTAACTTTGTTCGCAAACAAATCAAGTAGCCAATCCATTGTCATCTGATATTGACATTAACTCATGATTTAAATCGTGGATTCATATACTAGTATTACATAAACACGTGAAAGAGCACCTCCCTGTCTCAGTCAATTGGACACGCAAGACAAAACTGGATAATGCACATCTCCAATGTATACAGCCGATAGGTATTATGCCAGATGCCTAGAGTATAACATATAGTAACATTTAATAACATTGTTAGTATATTCTAAATAAACTATAACACTTTCTTTTAAATAATGGTGGCATAATTTTATGATGTAGCTCTATATTATTCTAAGTCTACTGGTTACGGAATTATTTTAAAGCGAAGGGAATTTTGTGACGTTTGTGAACTCAGTAGGGACAAATGTATAACCAATTATACAATTGAATATAATAGTCAAAATAATGCAATATGTTCTACGTACAAACAAATCTGCCCACGGACATTTAGGTTCTCGCACACCACCATTCCGTTTATTGTTAGCTATGGAATGTTTTCTTTCAGAAGCTAGGGGCTGGTTTTATGAACATAGAATGGGACCTGCATTTATAATGAACACTTTCTCTGTGCGAATCATTTTAAACTCGTATGAGTAAACGTTTAAACTAGCTGTTCACATTCATTTTTATTATCTTTTGTTTAACAGATTTAAGAAATGGCGATCACAATATGCGTACAAAGAAACAGTAAACGTGTCAACATGACAGTACTTATTTTGATTTTATTTTTTATTTCCTTTTACGGCACATATAAGTTGGCTGATGTACTACAAAAGAGTTTCACGTGTGGATATTTTAAAAACTGTGATTCCTCCATCCAAAGCAACTTTAATAACACGACAGAACTAATATTCAACCCAGACCAGAAATTCATGCAGAGAGTAAGTATCAACCGCCATGACTCACTACCTGCAGATGGAATTTCTGAGGAGATATTTCCAAACAATGGATCATTGAAAGTAGAAAACATCATCCATCAGATATGGATCGGCAAAACAAACGACTCATTTCCCATGGAATTTAAAACGTGTGTTTCTTCTTTAAAAGCAAACCACCCCAATTATGTTTATATGTTCTGGACAGAGAAATTAGCAAAGACTTTTGTGGAGGATAAGTTTCCAGATATACTTTATTTCTACGAGAACTATGTACAAAATCTTCAACGAGCTGATGCCATAAGGTATATGATTTTGTATGAATATGGAGGAATTTATGCTGATCTTGACATTGTCAGTTTACGTCCTCTGGACCCTATTTTGAGGAAGTATTTTTGCATAATCGCACAAGAACCTCACTTTCATCCTATCTTCTATAATAACTTTTATGGTCTAGCAAACAATGGGTTAATGGCATGTCGCCGTCATCATCCATTCATGAAGATTATGGTGGAAAATCTTCCTTCGTTCTCTGTGTTCGGTGATACAGTTGACTCCACAGGGCCAAGATTAGTTACTCTATTACATAGAAATTACGTGTCAATAATGCTCAGATCAGTGCAACGGATGGAGACGGCATTTATTTAGCGCCACCGGAATATTTCCTGCCATCTTCCGATCCTGGCCTCAAGACTCTCATTGAAAAGAAATGCGCTACTAAAGACTTAACAAATCTCGCCTTATGGGCATGTGAGAGGTTTAAGAAAAATGGAATGGGAAGTCCCACAAATTATACATTTACCGACCATCTGTGGGCTCATGTTTACTTCTCAGACCTACAGAAAAGAAAATATATAAGTATAAAATATATTGTTCCTGATGCTAAAAATTACGTTAGTTCACATCAGAATCAGGCAGGAAAGATCAAACATTGATAACATATTTGTATAAAGAAGAATTTGTTATTAAACATATTTACAAGACCAGTTTTCTCCATTTCTGTAATCAATTTTCCAAACTCTTACATACAATTCTGTAGATCTGAATATTGTAATTTCGTTACGTAGTGGTTAAAGAAGTGTAAGTTCCAACAAACTCACTCATCTGGACTATACAGTTTTTCTGACTCACGTTTATGTATTACAAATGCTTAGGAATGTAACTACGATACCAGTTTATTAATAACGAGACTCCATCGGAAGCAATTTTTTGTGTGCCACGAAGACAATGAAAAATTGCACTAGTTTTCCACCTTTCTGTAATTATATATATATATATATATATATATATATATATATATATATATATATATGTTTCGATATATATGCTCTGGTCTGCGTACTTTTAAGCCAGTTAAGTATTATGTACATGAAATTTATTGATAGATAATCTGATGATAGGCATATCGATTTGTCCATCCAGAAATATTAATTGTGCTTTTGGATTATAATCATATATAAGGAAATGTCTGCCTTAGTTATGAAATAATTGTGCAACAAGAAAATGCGAACTTTTATCAGAACAGAACAGACTTGTATGGTCCATTCAAACGCAATTTCAGTCTGTTTAACATAAGGCGAATATATTCCACCATTATCAATGACTAAGCGTACTGAACTAAATTTACATTAAACAGATATTTAATGTGAAAACAAAGAAATTAAAGAGTGAAACTCTTACACATAATTACAAAAAAACTAGAGATGATGGAAACTGGAAAATGGAAAAATAAAACTGCGATCTACCTACCATTCGCTACTCATCAAGCCCAGGCCGTTGTTTATTCAAGTATATATCAATAAAAGCTGTGTACATTAAGCGAACTTTGCGAGTTCATCTGATGAAATCCGTATATGCCAATCCAGTGGTCACTAATGCTCACAAATGTAAAAATTATTATACTAGTTTCTTCAATTACGTTTTAAATGAGCGCTCGCCTAAGATTCTTCTTTCAAACATAACTTCTAAGTATTGTTCAAAGATAAACACGCCCACACCTGACGTTTTTCTACAAGGACCCACTGTGATCGTATTGGATTTGGCAAAAGAAACTTGATAATGAATCTTAGTCAACAATGGATTGAACTAGATAAGGTTTACATTTACATAATTAACCCACAACAAGACAAAAATCAATTGTTTCAAGACTATAAAAAGTTACACGATGAACTCGATGCAATTGAGTTGGAAGCATCAGACAAAAATTGTTGGGTTTGACGACATACCAGTCGAGTACTGTGAAATGCAACGGATCAAATCACACTTCTCTTTGTCAAGGAATTTTAAGCGAGCTGAACAAATTATCTCGCGCAAGGAATTTTTAATGTTGATCGCTCTATCAGATGAAATACAGTTTGCTAGCGAACAATGTAGCGATGTCTTAAAATAAACATTTGTTTAAGTATCATAACCATTCAAAAGGCGATAAACAATTGCTTCTTGTTGTACGATAAATGTTGTAATAATATATCAAAGATGGTTCGTTATAATCATGATCAATTTTTATGTGGCTAAAGTAATATCGACAGGAAAGACATATTGTGCAAGGTGATTTAACATAGAACAAATTGAAGGAGTAGTAGAATGCAGTTAGAATAGGTGAATATAAATCAGAGGAGGATACTGCAAAACATTTCAGACCAGTGACAAATGCCATACTCAGTGCGATATAACCTGTCACGCAGCAGACATCGTAGCAATATGACTGAAAAGCTGTTAAACTACGTTAAAAGTCCATGTCAATCATACACTCAAACACACACACACTGCTAAATACAAAGTTTCCACATAAGTTGAATAAAGAGATACAAATTACATTGATACAATAATGTTATTAATAATCGAGTGCATGCTGTTTGTTCTATTCGTCTATGAGATTTCAACGGTGGAACATAAAAATATCACACATATGCATGCTTAATAATGTCTTGATGATGCAACATGAGCTACGCAATAGTGCAAAACCTTCCAGACTAAATTAAACAATATTCAAAGGGGTATTATTAATTAACACGTTTAATATCTAAGTATTTATGTATGTAGCAGATAGAAAGAGAGAAAAAGGTTATGGTGGAAAATGACATCTTAAAAGGGTGTTGAAATGTGTCCGAACATTATTCCACATATTTGTTTTCAGCTACAAGTTTCCAAGAGAGAGAGAGAGAGAGAGAGAGAGAGAGAGAGAGAAAGAGAGAAAGAAAGAGAGAGAGAGAGAGAGAGAGAGAGAGAGAGAGAGAGAGAGAGAGAGAGAGAGAGAGAAGAGGTTAAATATTATAGATGATTGTTAACGATCGTGTAAGTGGTATGATTGAAAAGATGTTAATTCCACGTTAAAAGTCCATATTAGGTGTACCAGAGAGAGAGAGAGAGAGAGAGAGAGAGAGAGAGAGAGAGAGAGAGAGAGAGAGAGAGAGAGAGAGAGAGAGAGAGGGGGGGGGGGGCAGACAGAGAGTGGTTAAGGTCGAAAATTGATATATTGAACGTGTGTTGAAAGGCGTCTGAAAAGTAGTGCACTAATTTGTGTTCAGCTACATTTCTCTCATGTCAAGAAACTATTTAGAATGCATCAGCTCTCATTTAGGAAGGTCATACAGGTGAAGGGCATTGGCAGTTGACGCCAGAAACTCAATACATTGTTTTTTCTAAAGAGTTCGTGTCTGAACTTAAAACAGAATATTAACACAGGATAACCGCAAATTATCTTTATTTCGATTCTACAATTTCATTCCTATCTTTGCAGTCACGTAACACTTTATCCCTACGAATACATGAAATCTGATCATCCGTAAGTTGTTCAACCTTTCTGCTTTAGAAGTTACACGTAATAATGTATACTCAACTATTTATACCCTCTGTGTTCGAAAAAATGTGTGCACATTGAGTCTACTTCTGTGTATTGGACTGGTTGTATTATGTTCTTTCTTTAAACCTTTTTTCTATACGATTGTGATCACGCTATATTGAAGAATGCATTATTCATAAACAAATATATGATGCCGCAAAGAAGAATTTCACAAACATAGCGAAATTGTTACAATACAGTACTATGATCACGGTACTATCCAGCTGCAAAGATAACTAACAAATTAATGTCAAGGAACAAATGTACACCACTTCCAACAACATTCTCTCAAATAGACCTTTCGGAGAAAATTAATAATTTCTTCCGTGACAACGTACAAACCATTAGAGAAAAGCTTGACAACACAATTTAAATGACTCGTCGTCACCATATAGTTGCGATCTAGAATTTGGAACCTGTATCTATGGATTTAGTACGGTGTAATGTGACGCTGTTGGTTATCAAAGTGTTATTAGTACAGAGGTATTGCGCAACTTGGGAAAACAACACTTGAAGACCGCCTCCCACTAATTATCGTTATGTAGAAGATGATCTCTACGGTGTAATTTTGCTAGGTCAGTGGATATAGTAATCTGAGATGGTACTTTGAACAAGACAACACACGAGCCCCCATAAAGATAAAATATGAATTTAATTAAAAATACAATTAAGAAAAGAATGACACTGTGAATTACAATTACTTCTTTCTGAATACACTTAGTTCAGAGATACATAAACTGAAGCTTTAAAATAATGGATACATTCATAAGAATCCAAACACTAATAAAAATAAATGAAGTTAGCCGTTAATACTGAGAGTAAATTTCATCATGGAATCGAATGTTCATTTAACATTGGACTGTTGGGTGATTCAAAATGACCTTGTTCGACGACTGGTTCTCTTTTTTTTTTCTCTTCTGCGTTCGTCTTGACTTGCTTACCCTTTGGTTGTAAGCGGGATTACACAACTGTCTTCCAGCTTCTTTTCCCGTCTCTGAATTCCGACTTCCTCGCTATTACTTCAAACAAACTATTTTTCCTTTGAAAAGAAAAGGGTAAAACGCCCTAAGTATCTCGTTACTTTACGAGTTGAGATAGTAATTCCGTCTTCAGGTTCGAAAAATCAGATCTTACTATCAGGGTTATCATTTATACGGCCTAACAAATACTATACAAGTCTTCAGATCAATAGAGCTATACTGCTAATTATCGACATCAGAATTCGGGAAAGTCATATATTCCCGTAAATCATTACGTAAAGTGAGGCAATACATCATAACACACAATCCATATTTATTAATATGATAAATTCAAATTAATGTAACACTTTCCAATCATAAATGTACACAGCGGGGTTTCTACACCACCCATTTACCTACCTAAGTATATAAGGTAAAAAATGCTAATTCAGAATTCAGAAATACATTATTAAATCACTGTAAAACCGACTATCCATACAAAAATATGAACACATCATGCATCTGTAACAAAGAAACATATCAAAGTACGTTATTAAATCAATGTAATACTGAACTATTTGTATCATAGTATCGATACATTATGCATCTATGACAAAGAAAAACATCATATACATTACATCGTGATAAAGGTGAATTTGAGTTAAATACCTTGTGTTTTGGCGTGCTTCTGCCGTTTGATTTCCAGCGGACTTTCCTGAGCTTATTATTACGAAGGCACTGCTGTAAAATTACCCCCGGAGTCTTCTCCTACGTTGGAACTAATAAATGCTGACCGTCTCTTGCAGAGGTCCTTCCTAGACTAATTCAAAACTCATTGACTCAGAGAATATATTCCCCAATTCTAGGTTTCGACCCAGCCCCCTTTCCTATACATTTGACCAATCGGCATAAATGCTATCCTTGCGGACCTTTTGAAAACCGTCTATCAAGATGCCAAAAAAAGCCACTTAGGATCGAAATATCACCTTATCATTTGTCTCAATCATTTTTGACAGCTCTGCGTGAGGAATCACCTAGGTTAACGCGTGTCAAACACTCAGTCCGGTTTGACTCTAAATATTGTAACAGTCTGACCGAGGTAAAACTAACATTCTTTCCGTTCCAAACTCTACTCCAAGACAGTTGATTGTCGGCTAGCCTACGAATTAATTACTGGATTTCACTGACGAAAAATTTGGCACTTGACATTACCCCCCTTTCTAAGAGAAAAATCGGTGTTTTTTATTCTCCCAAATTTTTCGGTGAACTATTACTGCTCCCGTTACATGTCCTTAGGTGACCTATTCACTTCATCCATTCCTAACCGACTCAAACAATCTGCTCCTACATTATCCCTACCTTTGATGTACCGCACTAGAATCTGATACTGTTGTAGAAATAGCGACCATCTCATCAATCGACCGTTAGTTTAATTTCGCCTGGGCCAAATAAGCCAGTGGTTGATGATCTGTTTCTAAAGTAAACTTCCTACCATACAGATACCGTTGGAACTTAGTTATTCCAAATATAATCGCCAAACATTCTTTCTCCGACACTGAATAGTTAATTTCCGCCTTTGACAGTTTTCTACTTCCGTACGCAACTGGGAATAAGCTTCCCTCGTGTTCTTGCAGTAACACTGCCCCTAAACCTCTATCACAAGCATCTGTCCTCAAAACAAAATCCCGTGTCACGTCAGGTAACTTAACTATGGCGTCTGACGTCAGACTGTCTTTTAGCGTCTGAAATGCGCGTTCACATGCGTCTGTCCATACTACTTTGGTCGGCGCTTTTCTCCGAGTCAACTCAGTCAATGGATTCGCAATAGCACTAAAATTTGCCACATATCTCCTATAGTATCCTGCCAAACCTAAACAAGATCTAACTTCAGTCTTAGTAGTCGTTCGTAATGCGTCCCTAAGTTGTTCGACCTTTGAACTCTCTGGTTTTAACGTGTCCTCGCTGAGGGTATGTCCTAGGTAGTCTAATTGTCTGAACCCTATATGGCACTTCGATGGTCGTGCGGTCAGTCCGGTTTGTCGTAGTCGTTCTAAGACGTTTTTCAGCAAAAGTATGTGTTCTTCCCATGTAGCTGTAGCTAATAGAAGATCGTCCATGAAGTTGGAAACTCCCATCCCCCGCAATGGTTAAAGGAATTTCCGCATCATACGTTGAAGACACTGGGCGCATTCTGCACCCCGAATGGCATGACCACCCACTGGTAAGTCCCATCTGGAGTTGCAAAGGCGAGTTTTGCTCTGTCTTCACTACAGACTGGAATTTGACAGTATCCTTTGGACAGATCAATCTTAGAAAAATATTTAGCATGGGTTACTCCTGCGAAAATAGACTCAGGGTCAGGTAAAAGTTCTACCTGGAATTCTGTAATTCGGTTTAACTTTCGGTAGTCGACACAAAATCTGTGTGTCCTATCCTTCTTCTGGACCAGCACAACAGGAGAGCTATACGCCGACTCGCTTGGTTCGATAATACCCAAGTCTAACATAGTTTCAACTTCCTTACGGACCGCTTCTAACTTCGCGTACGGCAACGGATATGTTCTTAACTTTACTGTGTTCTCGTCCAGCAGCTTCAAAAGAGAACTCCTCCAGCTCTGTCCTCCCCGGTCTCTCTGTTAAGACGCTCGAATATTCTTGAAGTACCGACTCCACCTCTTTACGTTGGTCTGACGTTAACGTAACGTCAAGTGTGACGTCGACGTAGGTTTCTTCCCTCGTCAACGGACAACTAGGGAGTACTTCTGCCTGCCCTGCGTTGTCGTCGGATTCTTCCGTCACGACGGTAGCCACCACGAACTCCATGGGTGGTTCTCGCACACGGTACTGCTTCAAAAGATTCACGTGGAACAACTTATCCTTATCCCCTACTCGGATACGGTAGTTTTGTCCACCTTTCTTCTCTGTTACAACAAATTGCCCCCTCCATGAGACTTGCAGCTTGTTGTGTTCCAATGGCAACAACAACAACACCTTGTCACCCACCTCAAAGTGATGTTCCTTCGCCCTTTTGTTGTAATACTTAAATTGACGTCCCCTTGCGTCGCAGAGATTTTCCTGAGCCAATTTACAAACTTCTTTCAGTTTGTTACGCAAGTCGACAACATATTGGTATGTTGTACGCACTTCTTCGGATGATTGCTCATCCGTCCATAACTGTTTCAATACAGCCATGGGCCCCCTTACCGTCCGCCCATAAACTAATTCAAAAGGCGAAAAACCCAAACGTGCCTGCGGTACTTCTCGATACGCGAACAGCATCGCCGGAAGGTATCGATCCCAATCCCTAGGTCGACCTTCACATAGCTTCTTTAAAGCCTGTTTCAATGTCCCATTGAAACGTTCTACCAACCCATTACACTGCGGGTGGTACGGGGTAGTAGTCCGGTGTCTAATGGAGAGTAATCTATTTACCTCTTCCATCACCTGGCTCACGAACTGCGTCCCTTGGTCGGTCAGTATCTCGTCTGGAACTCCGACTCTCGACCACACCCCTAACAAAGCCTCAGCCACCGTGACTGAGTCAATGTTCTTCAAGGCCACTGCCTCCGGGTACCGGGTAGCGTAATCTACGACCGTTAATATATACCGATTTCCACTTTCCGCCGCCGGCTTAATCGGACCTACTAAATCCATCACCACTCTCGAGAAAGGTTCATTTATTAGTGGGGTGGTTCCTAGTGGCACTGAGCGATGGGAGGTTTTCGGTGCCACTCGCTGACACTTGTCACATGACAAACAAAACCTCCTCACATCCCCATGCGCACCTGGCCAATAAAACTCCCTCACCAACCTATCTCTGGTCTTCGCCACGCCCATGTGGCTTCCGAGAAGACCCTCATGTGCTAACCTAAGCACTTTGTCGCGCTTCCCTACGGGTACCACAACTTGTTTAAACGTATAGACCCATTTCTTGGCGTACCGATACAAAATACCACGAACTTAACCTCGCCGTCTGGCAATTTCCGTACGGACCCGTCCGTCGCGTACCTACGTACCTTGTCAAGAGACGCATCTTCTTTTTGAAGCTTCTCTAACTCACCAGGTACCAAAATGTCTATGGGCGAAGTCACGTATCTTAGCGGCTTCAACCCTGACCTTCGCTTCATAGCCCTCGTCTCCACTGACCCGACATGTATAGGATTACACGTCATAGGGTTAGGTTGGGGAAACACATACCTACACCCTAATATTACGTCATGAGACAGTCCCGACAAACACGCTGCTTGAATTAGCCCTTTTACATATGGCGAATCAAGGTCTATGCTAACGACCGGAAGCGAATCCTTCGTCCTGTTAGCAAACTGTACTTCCACCGCCTCACCTGTATAATCTCCAGGTTTGACGTATCTACGGTCTACCAAGGCCGGGTAGCTACAGCCGATGTCATACAGCACCGTGGCTTCCTCACCATTTACCGTAGCCCTCGCTATATTCGTA
This sequence comes from Unio pictorum, assembly GCA_030141615.1. NCBI lineage: Eukaryota > Metazoa > Mollusca > Bivalvia > Unionida > Unionidae > Unio > Unio pictorum. The sequence goes on along the minus strand of JARLTB010000203.1, from coordinate 5,238,197 downwards.
GACTCCACTGTTTTCCCTTTCTTAACAGTATTCGGAGTTACCGAATTAACCGTTGTCGGACGATACTTTCTACAGTCCTTGACAACATGGCCTGGTTTATTACAGCCATAACATACTGGCTCACCTCTTCTACCCGAGGTATCCCTATCTACCCCTTGAGTCTTTCCCGACCCACGGAAATGTACTTGGCTGGGATTTCCGGCCCCTGGCCTCCCACCATTTTGACCATTTCGTCTCTGGGGTGCCACCTCAGTGGTCTTTCTAAGCTCACCGATTCCAGGTCGGTCCCTACCGTTCCAAGTAGTTGGACGCGCATGCGCGCTCTCATAGCGCTCGGCCATTATTCTTATCTCATCCAAAGTTGAGAATTCGCGCTCCGCCAAAAACACAATTAAATCTTTTCTGTAGGTACTTAACACGTGTTCCTTTAAAATCTCTTCGCGAATACCTTCGTACGTTAACGCGGTGCCAGACATTTTTATCCATTTATCAAAAATCACGCGCACTCGACTGTGAAATTGCGCGTGTGCTTCGGTAGCCCTTTTTGACGTTTCCCTAAAAGGTTTCTGGAACGTTTCCGCTGACAACTCATAGTGGCGAAGTAGAGCTTTCTTCAGCGCGTCATAATCGTCTATGTCGGTTGGGGTACACATCTTTCGCTGCCCCCTGCAAAAAGGCTGAAATGTTGATGGCCCACTGGTCCTTAGGTATTTGGTGAACCAGGGCCAACTTTTCAAACTGCGTCAAAAAGTTGTCAATTCTTTCATCCTTGTCATTAAACATTGGCATGGTTAACTGTATGGGTCGTCTGTCTTCCACGCGACTACTCCGGGTGTCCAGACGTACGTTCGATTCTTCACCCCTCCTGAACTCGGCTTCGAGCCTTAGTCTCTCCATGGCTAACTCATGCTCTCGTTCTCTCGCCTTCTCTTCCGCCTGTAGTCTTGCCCCCTCAGCCTGTAGTCGGGCTAGTTCAATTTATTTCTGTTTCTCCTTCTCTCGTTCCATGGCTAATTGTTCTCCTTCTCTAGCTTTTTCTTCCTTGTGTTCTTTCAAACATCTTTCCATAAATTCAGTTAGCTTGTCTCCGTCGTACCCATGTTCGTCTTTGCCAATGGATTTAAATTCCTTTAGTAACTATCTGTCTGTCGCCATTACGTATGTTTTGTCTTTCCTTTTTCTCTAGAACTAAGTCTTTAACTGACCTACAATCAGGAATTCTTCCTACGAAAATAGTTTGACCTAAAATAATCTTATCTGCAGCGAGATGGACAGGTCAAATCAGTTACAGATAATTGACCAGACAGAAATTCCAGTAACAGTGGGATACTGCTAACGAGACGTGATTAATTGCTGTCTAAAATGCAGTACTGGCCCTATATTGGCTCTTGTCTCAAGAGACTATTTAGGTAGTACCGCTATAACGCTTTATGGTAATTTCACACAGAAGGTATAAATCTCAAATTCTACAAACCAATTTTAACGTAAACAATTTGCATGCAAGTATACAAAATAGCAGACAATGTTTGATTCACTCGATTCCTACTTAATAATAATGACAATTTTATGCCTTTGTTCAAAATACGCTCAGATTACTTCAATCACAATAAAAACTTCAAATCCCAGGGCGAGCAATCCACTTTGTAATGATGCGCCGGTTATCAAAGTGTTATAAGTACAATTTTGCACAAGGCCTGGTCAGAGGTATTGCGCAACTTAGGAAAACAACACTTGAAGACCGCCTCCCACTAATTATCGTTATCTAGAAGATGATCTCTACGGTGTAATTTTGTCCGGTCAATGGATATAGTAATCTGAGGTGGTACTTTGAACAAGACAACACACGAGCCCCCGTAAAGATAAAATATGAATTTAATTAAAAATACAATTAAGAAAAGAATGACACTGTGAATTACAATTACTTCTTTCTGGATACACTTAGTTCAGAGATACATAAACTGAAGCTTTAAAATAATAGATACATTCATAAGAATCCAAACACTAATAAAAATAAATGAAGTTAGCCGTTAATACTGAGAGTAAATTTCATCATAGAATCGAATGTTCATTTAACATTGGACTGTTGGGTGATTCACAATGACCTTGTTAAACGACTGGTTCTCTTTTTTTTCTCTTCTGCGTTCGTCTTGACTTGCTTGCCCTTTGGTTGTAAGCGGGATTACAAAACTCTGTCTTCCAACTTCTTTTCCCGTCTCTGAATTCCGACTTCCTCGCTATTACTTCAAACAAACTATTTTTCCTTTGAAAAGAAAAGGGTAAAACGCCCTAAGTATCTCGTTACTTTACGAGTTGAGATAGTAATTCCGTCTTCAGGTTCGAAAAATCAGATCTTACTATCAGGGTTATCATTTATACGGCCTAACAAATACTATACAAGTCTTCAGATCAATAGAGCTATACTGCTAATTATCGACATCAGAATTCGGGAAAGTCATATATTCCCGTAAATCATTACGTAAAGTGAGGCAATACATCATAACACACAATCCATATTTACTAATATGATAAATTCAAATTAATGTAACACTTTCCAATCATAAATGTACACGGCGGGGTTTCTACGCCACCCATTTACCTACCTAAGTATATAAGGTAAAAATGCTAATTCAGAATTCTGAAATACATTATTAAATCACTGTAAAACCGACTATCTATACAAAAATATGAACACATCATGCATCTGTAACAAATAAACATATCAAAGTACGTTATTAAATCAATGTAATACTGAACTATTTGTATCATAGTATCGATACATTATGCATCTATGACAAAGAAAAACATCATATACATTACATCGTGATAAAGGTGAATTTGAGTTAAATACCTTGTGTTTTGGCGTGCTTCTGCCGTTTGATTTCCGGCGGACTTTCCTGAGCATATTATTACGAAGGCACTGCTGTAAAATTACCCCCCCCCCCCCCCGGAGTCTTCTCCTATGTTGGAACTAATAAATGCTGACCGTCTCTTGCAGAGGTCTTCCTAGACTAATTCAAAACTCATTGACTCAGAGAATATATTCCCCAATTCTAGGTTTCGACCCAGCCCCCTTTCCTATACATTTGACCAATCGGCATAAATGCTATCCTTGCGGACCCTTTGAAAACCGTCTATCAAGATGCCAAAAATGCCACTTAGGATCGAAATATCACCTATTCATTTGTCTCAATCATTTTTGACAGCTGTGCGTGAGGAATCACCTAGGTTAACGCGTGTCAAACACTCAGTCCGGTTTCACTCTAAATATTGTAACAGTGTGACCGAGGTAAACTAACATTCTTTCCGTTCCAAACTCTACTCCAAGACAGTTCATTGTCGGCTAGCCTATGAATTAATTACTGGATTTCACTGACGAAAAATTTGGCACTTGACATACGGTCCATCGTAATGACTAGTGCACCAAAGTCATGTGAACTTGATCCAATACAACATTGCTGCTGATAGAGTGCTTAGATTCAATATTGCTTTCTCTCTCTCTCTCTCTCTCTCTCTCTCTCTCTCTCTCTCTCTCTCTCTCTCTCTCTCTCTCTCTCTCTCTCTCTCTCTCTCTCTCTCTCTCTCTCTCTCTCTCATCTAGGGTTTTCCCATCATATTTAAAGACTGGCATTGCAAAACGTCTGCTGACAAAACCAACACATGACTTTAACCAGTTAAAGAATTACCGCCCAATATATAATCTCCCGCATATACAAAATCTTAGATTGGCTATTAAATCATTGTGTAGAAAATGATGAGGATAATCAGACTATTGCTGCAATTCATTTCAATCGCGCATTAAAATCTGATAAACTGTTAAAATAAGATTCAACGCATTCAACGAATGCGATAAGTGGCACAAGTACATGAAAAGGTTTTCACAACCGAGTGATGGTCTCTCTTTACCACTTGTTCTAGGATGTGTTACCAATGAGCAACAATTTGAGCTTCACAGATGTCAGCCAACCTAGTCTCTGGGCAGTTCCAAATCTCTGGAACGATCGATTTTGCAAACAGATGGTTGACAAATCTTTCGCGAAACTAAGTCGACTAGAGTTTCTCATGTTCGTATGGGTACTCAAGGTGAAATAAACTGATCACATTTATGAATTTTGATTCAAATGTGTACACTGACAACAACCTCTTCAGTTATATTTTACATCAACCAAATTTGATTAGATGGGTAATCGATGATAGGTCCCTCTCGATGCGTAACCCAGATATAAAAACATGGATGTTGATAATCTCTTGCGCTTGTTAAGAACACAAGATTGGTAGCAAGGATCTGAAGACTAATATTAAAGAAATCAAACGCAGTCTCTACAATGTAGCTTTTGTCCATTTGTTGAATGTCTTGTCGGTCTGCAAATATTATAGTAAGTATGTTCTAATGTTTCAAGATAGCTTTTGATTAATCCAGAAGCTGCTGTGATCGGTTAAAATAACAACCCTTCATTGCCAGATGACACCAGGTTTGATAGTACCAATAACACAACTGATACTTGCGGACCACTGCCATCTCACCTCTGTCTGCGTGTGATCGAGTCTAAGATTCGGCAAATGTAGTTATGTGAGAAAGCTTGCCAGTAGCTTCTCGTGGGTCGGTGGTTCTTTCCGGGGTTGGTCCGGGTTCTTCCTCCACCATTAATACTGGCCGCTATGTATAGCCTATATTGTGCTGAAAAATGGCGTCAAACCATAAAAAACAAAAAACTGATACTAAGCAATTATGATCTGAACTGCGTAAACTTCCGTATCTATATCATCCGATATGTCATCTATACGCCTTACCAAAGCACATCCATGTATAAACGCAAGTGCCAATTTTATATCCTAATCAGGTCACGAACAAGACTGACTGACAAGCGTTATAGACCTCCAGACATTACACTTAGAAGAAGGCATTAGAGCAGTGGTCTCAAACACGCGGCGCGACGCATTATGGGATTTAAACAAAATTGACAATTCATTTATTTCATTTATTCTCGTCGCCGTTTGAACTTTAACGTTAGCGCCATTTTAACCATATGAAACTCTGACTTACTTTTTTATTTCCGTAGTCTTTCTATTAATTGTAGCGCTGAATGCGGACTTCAGGTTCCGGTGTTTTACCTAAGTGATCGAGTTGATGTTGAATTGTAAAGTTGATTTTGCTGCATTTTAATAACATAAAAGCCCGTATAAATGTCTTCTGTTTCGCAAAAAAAGAAAACTCGCGGACGAAAAGAGAGTTTTTCAAGTCAAATGGGAGGATTTATATTTTGTCACTGAGGTCAACGATACAATTCAATGTCTCATTTGTCAACAAACGATATCTGTTCCGAAGGAGTATAACGTGCGACGGCACTACGAAGCAATGCACCGTGAGAAATATGACGCTTAGAGAGGATAAAGTTATACAACTTAAATCAACATTAAGCAAACAAAGAAGTTTCTTTACCAATGTTAGTCAGTGCAACGAAGATTCAGTAAGAACAAGTTTCGCTATAAGTGAAATGATAGCAAATTCATCACGGACAATTACAGAGTTTGTTTATAAAAGAATGTCGTTTCAAGGCAAGTGACATTTTATATCCTGGTACAAATGAAATTGTTTGAAGGCATAAACTTGTCACCCAATACAGTTGCCAACAGGATTACAGATTTAGCAGCTAATGTGGAGAAACAACTAATTGAAACGACTAAGGACTTTGAAGCATTTTTAATTGCTCTCGACGAGAGCACAGATGTGTCAGATTCCGCAGAATGTGCTGTGTTTATCAGAGGTGTAGACTCCAGTTTAAATCTGACAGAAGAATTCCTAGATTTAATACCATTGAAGAGTACTACAACTGGACGTGATATATTTCAAGCCCTGGAATAATGCATTGAGAAATATGGCTTGCCATGGGATAAACTTGTGTCTTTGGCCACAGACGGTGCACCGTCAATGTGTTCTCAAAATGTAGGGGTAGTTGGATTGGTGAAAAAAAACTAAACAACCTTGAAACAATAGGAATCAACTTCACTAGTATACATTGTATTTTGCATCAACAAGCCCTTTGTAGTAAAAGTCTACAAATGAAAGAAGTGATGGATGTAGTAGTTAAAACAATCAACTTTATACGTTTTCGGGGGCTGAATCACAGGCAGTTCACATCATTTCTTGCAGATATGAATTCTGAGTAGGTGAACTTCTTTATCACACTGGAGTTAGATGGCTGAGTCGTGGAAATGTTTTGAAGCGTTTCTTCGCACTTAGTGATGAAATCGCTTCATTCATGAAAATAAAACATAAGGCAGTTCCTTTGCTGACTGATTCTACTTTTCAATGCAACCTTGCTTTTCTAACAGATATTACGGATCACTTGAATGCATTGAACTTGAAGCTTCAAGGTAAAAAACAGATTATCATACAGATAAATGACAATGTGAAATCGTTCAAAGTTAAACTACGTTTATGGATGAAGCAGCTGGGTGAGGGCATTTGACTCATTTCTTAACTCTGAATTCCTTAGGAAAGGTTGAACCCAAATGCTTGAACGAATATGCAGATTTGTTGTCTATCTTACTTCAACAGTTTGATGTTTACTTTTTATGACCGTGAATAACATGTGCTCAAAAACGACGTGATGTATCTATATAACACAGAACTTTAACATGTGATATAGGGGAATTCAATTGGAAATGTAATGCTTAATGAGAAAAGAAAAAATCATATGACCTGAAAATGAAAACCTCAACTCATGGGGTCTTCATAAAAATGTGGCATCTGATTAAAAGACAGAATTTTAGGTCACTGAAAGAACAATTCCTAAGTTCTGCAAGCATCGCCTGTCTGACCGTATAGGCAAACCAAGCGATCGCCTAGGGCGCCAGACTTAAAGAGACGCAAGCTGTGAATTTGGTTTTATATGGGGGCCGTGGCCGAGAGGAGCGCAAAAGCCATACTTCACCTAAAATTATAAAATCTCCTGAAACGGCCCTGTGTACAAGCCCAGCCAAACCTAGAAATTCCAGTTTTGATGCTACGTCAAGGAAACTTGCTGTTCTTTCATAGCTTGTTATCTCTTTAAAGGGAAGAGTTAAATCACCGGCAAGAGAAGCTGTCGTCAAAGATTAGAATTTCATAGAAATTTCATTTTAAGGAAACCAGATCAGGATGATCAGAACTTTGTATCGATATATCTGGCAAGGGATAATTAAATTATTCACGATTCTAGCACGGCAGGTACAGAAATGAATATGTCTGGATCAGTGATGAAAAATAATTAGGTGCCGGATGTTCAAATGCAGATCTATCAAGTGGGCGTAGTAGAGGGGATAATGAAACTAGTTTACACTTCTAGGATGGTACATTACCATCGTCAGCGTTGGATAATAATTGGCTTCGGATAGTGCAAATCTTGGCAATATGTTCGTGATGCCGAATAGTCTAGATAAATTAATCACAACTATCATCCAGACAGTTATGTAACCTTAACATCTGGATCATGTCAAACAGTTAGTTCTAGTATCGTTGGTTAACTGACGAGTCGGTAAAGATTCATAGGAAGGGAAGTTAATTGTACTCCAAAAAAGTCTGTCTGATTGAAAAGTGTTTTGTGAAACAGACCACAAATGACTACCAATAGTCATAGTATATTTTTCACTATTCAAAATGCAATCACGTTTAATCATTGGCCCCATTCCTTAGTAAGTCAAACAACCACACACTCTCAAATAAACATTCCTGGTAGTCGACGTCTACTACATGTGCCTGCATGTTGGGGTTGATAAGATTGATCGTGTTTTCTTCAGACACGCTTAACCACCACCTGCCATTCATGTATAAATATCACCTTATTCCACCAATGCTATGCAATGTTCATCTTAGCTTGCCCTTCAACCAATTAATTCATCGGATTTGGTTAGCATTGCATATAGTGATTATCTTCTACAAAACACGCTAAAAGTAGCTCAAAATGCAAACTTCCATGGGCATTCGTTGTTTATTAAATCCTGAACGCTGACATTACAGTAAATCGGAACTATGTTAATCATTAAGCCATTTGTCCCTGCTATTTAATTAATTCCACGTGCACGTCTATATTAGGATTAGAATAGTGGAATTATTTTAATCTTGAATGTATCATTAAATATTGATATAACATTGTTTTGGAATGGTTCATTTACGATCTTTGGTTTAAAGCTTTAATTGTGTCTCTTCTTTGTGCATTTTGACCAGTCAAGAGTGTACACAAGTAAGTATATTCACACGTTTATGTTAAACTCGACAGAGACACTTTTTCTATGCATTATCGCCAGTGGTCAATCATTCAAAATAACCTAAACCGTTGACCAGTGTCAAGGAAGTCAATATATGAAATATAATCTAATCATGCAACCTCCTCACACAATCTCTTATTTCGCACCAAACTGAAGCTGAATGCTACAAAATCGGCAAATATGTATCGTATATTCTTACTATCACTCAAATAGCACGCCATTGGGGTGGGGTTGGGGTGCAGTATAATCTGTGTCCTTGAATATCACACCCACAGTCTGTCAATTGGTGTTATTTGAAGTTGTCATCGTAATCATCTCTGTCAGATTACTGTGAGCAGGCACACCTTCTTTAGATAATATTTCCTTTCTAAGCACGAGAATGAAGAATAAATGTCTAATGGCCTGGACAGCCATCAGACCTTATCGAACGTTATTATAAATAGGAGAGATTCAACATTGTTCATAAAAAAAGAATAGCCTTAATGATTAAATAAGAATAACACTGTGTGTGGAAATCAACACAAAGATATGATAAACACATACATACGTATTTATTAGCATCACCTTTACATGCGCGAATCGAACACAAACGTGTAAACGTGTTTGGACCGTAAAATATTTTGGCGTTAGCAAATCGTCAATCTTTGATAAGTAGGAGCGTACGTCATTAACCACTTAGAGAGAACTTTGAAATAGGTCTAATATTGATTTTCTCTTCTGTTGCAATACGGAGTTACAAGACTATGAATTGCACAATCGATCTCATCAATTAAATTTGATTAAAGAATCAACCAATTCATTTCATCAGCAGAGCTTAATGAATTGCAAAATAAAATTGGGCTCAAAACAGTTTTCGATGCATTCCGCTAGCAACTGCAAACACGTAAAAATATAGTGGATGAGTATGAGAGTAACATAGTTATGCTTTAATAAACTCGACAAAGTAGGCTTAATTTTGAGTATCCAATTTGTTGGATTGCGAAGTTACAGCAACATGAATTAGACACACATGTTTTTGCTTCTTTTTTATTATTATAGCTAAATTTCAAAGCTACAGTTTACATCCACGGAATATTACATAAACTCTGTTTTAAAACATAATTCGTTATGTCGGACCAACCATCGAGAGCTCATGGAAATCGGTTTGATAAATACGAGAGTAATTTAGAACTCCATTAAGAAGACTATGTAAAAGATCTAACACTACAGTTCTCACCTGTTGTTGCAATATGATGATTTACAAATGTATGCATTTTCCGTAATTAAGATGGATTGGGAATAAATTACATAAACGGAGAATAAAACTCAATAATTTAATATACATGGTTCAACATAAGGAACAGGATTTTACTTTGGAAAATTCTAGAAAGAAATTGGTGGTATAATGATTTCTTCATGAAGCCTGAGTTTTAGTTGCGTTAACCTCAGCTTGTTCGGATGCTTTTTGCATATAAAAGTTTACATAAGGAATAATCATTGTGATGCAAAGGCTTTTTTTTTTCTTCATATCTTGGATTTGGAAAACATGGTTAAATGAGCCCACCTGTGATCAGTAAATGTGTAATTTGTGGGAGCTCCCAAGCCATGTCTTTTGAACGTGTCATATAACCATTGACGTAAATGAATTCTGTCTTTCAACATAACGATTCCACTTGCTTTTGAAGGAATGGGTCTGAAGATGGCATGGAATATTCCGGTGCCGCTAAAAAAAAAACACCGTCAAAATCTGTTTTGATGACGTCAGGATGGTCGACTATGTAGTTTCGATATACTATGGTAACAAATCTTGATCCCGTGGAGTCCAATATCTCTGTAGCCACAGAGAACGAAGGAAGATTATCCACCAAGATCTTCATGAAGGGGTGGTGACGTCGACATGCCATGAATGCATTACATGCCGAACTGTAAATATTGCTGTAGGCGATGGGGTGGATATGTGGTTCTTGTGACAGAATACAATATTATTTGTTCAAGACAGGATCAAGATGACGGAACCTCTGCTATATTAATATAACATCACGTACCGTACAGCATCATCTAGTTGAAGATTACAGTGATAGTTGACGTAGAAAGGTAGAATCATGGGAAACATAGTCTAAACAAACTTCATCGCTACTGTATCAATCCAGGACATATACACATATTTGTGATGGTGCTGTTTGAATGAAGATACATTCTTTCCGAAATCTTCAGGAATATTTTTGTCAATCCATGTTGGGTGGATAATTCTTTCTTTTTTGAAATATTCATTATTTAGACAGGTTTCAGCTAAAATCTCATAAGGGTGCGGTTCAGCCTATTGGTTTATAAAATCTTTCGTGATTTCCTCACGAGAAAAATATACTCGTTTCGTACTGTTAGAGTAGCGTTTGTATACAAAATACCTTATCCGCCTGTTGCTGCAATAGATCAGCAAATAAAACAATGCCATAATAGGCGATGAAAAATAAATCCCAGATGAGCACTATTCTCTAAAAATATATTTCTTGTTCTTATCACTGCAATTATTCACTCCATTAATATATCTGCAAAGCAGCGATATACAGTATAATTAAATTCCACCGAAGGAAACAATTTAATTTGTCATTTTATATATATATATATATATATATATATATATATATACATATACATATACATATATATATATATATATATATATATATATATATATATATATATATACATATACATATATATATATATATATATATATATATATATATATATATATATATATACATATATATATATATACATATATATATACATATATATATATATATATATATATATACATATATATATACATATATATATACATATATATATATATACATATATATATATATATATATATATATATATATACATATATATACATATATATACATATATATACATATATATACATATATATACATATATATACATATATATATATACATATATATACATATATATATATATATATACATATATATATATATATATATATATATATATATATATATATATATATATATATATATATATATATATATATATATATATATATATACATATATATATATATATATATATATATATATATATAATGTGTGTGTTAAGTTTGCTCAGCCCCGGTAATAAGTCTTGTATAAACTAAGGCATTGATGTCTAAACGTTGACGCAGGCTAGAGCTAAACTCTTACGCAAGGCTACCTTGACTTACAGGATGACCGGAAACCGATGTTGGTGTCGGTGACCGCTCTGCACTTGACAAAGGTTTGTAGGCGTCACACCTGGGTGGTAATAGTTAGTCTAAGATCAAAGGAAACTCGCATGGGGAAACGGCGCGTGCTCTAAACTCGTCCCCGCGTGGACAGACAGCTATAAGGACATTGACCGCTAAGTTGATTGGATCGGGTCACAGCAACATTCAAGTGGAATTGAGATAGAGGGTGTGAAAACATGTTAGATCCTAATTATATCTACTAACTAACAAACGAAAAATTAGTCTTGCTTTGGAAGATTGTTGAAGAAACATATGGTTACTCATAAAAAGCCACTTGCAATTATGGCGATTCTGACACTGATCATTGAGAAGGAAAGTGTTACGATTGTACCCAAACCCTTTCTATGGCACAAACAAAACAGACTGCCAGAAAGTCCACATAATACTAAAAGAAAGATAACCAGAATGACAAAATAAATTCAAATGTACAATGTTATGGATGACAAAATAATAATTTTGCAACTTTGAAAACACGAGCAGCACGTACTGCACGAAAATGAAGACGTCGAACAACGAGTGCTCTGAACTAACAACATAACTTTTCGTACGGCGAATCAAGACTGAACATGGAGACTTTTAGAATGCAAATACAAAGAAGACGCAAAAGAAATATATGTTTCGATGATACCCTTGGAAAACAGACCAAGCCTGACACGAATGTTATTTTCTTTAGAATTGGAAAACAGAGAATTTCGAGATTTGACCGACTCACTAAACAGAAAAGGGTCAAGAGTTGAAATTTGAGAATAAAGGAGAAAAAACCAATAATACCATACGGAGAAAAGAAACTTGCGAGAGAAAAAGTACTAATCAAAACGCCGGAACCCACACCGAGGACAATATAGAAGAAAAACAGCAGTATACATCTATCAGATAATCTTATGGTGATCCCTCTGGACGCCAAGGTAAAAAGATTTGAGGAACAACTAAATTTAAAAGTCAATCGTGCAGGAACTGACACCATCCCCCTCATTCCAATCAAAAACGAAATACGACTACTAGAAATAGAAAGAAAGGATATAGGACAGATAAAACCATTTTTTTAACACGACTTCCTGACCAATACCTGGTGTAGGCGGTGCATATATCACCGGAAGGGACACAGATGCGGGAACACTGGACACACATCACATAATTGCCCAGCCAATAGGGAAGAAAACACAGGAAACTCTAGACAGAATAAAAATATAAACCAAAAGCAAAGGGACCAACATAAACAACAACAGAAAGAACAACAGCAAATATTCCAACAAAAACAACGACCAGCAGAAAAATAGCAGAAAGGACAACAATAAACCCAATCACACCAGACAAAATCCAATAGTTAGCAAGCAACTAGCTTACCAGTAACACATCGAAACGAACAAACAATAATACAAAACAAAAAGGACATGAAACAAATACAAAGGCCACAACACAACAACAGAAGCACATGGAAAGTAAAAGAACACGCCAGTACAAACAGTAACAACGACATTATCGAAAACAAGTGACTTAGCAAAAACAGCGACAGAAACAATAATGGAGATGGAGAACAACAGCGACACCATAACCGATACGGATATAATCCTACACACAGTTCTGTAAATGATAGAGAAATCTATACCAATTACAGAAACCAAGAGAAACAAAAAGAGTAATGAAGCATCATAACTTATCAAAGACAATATGCCAGTAACGAAAGTAGTACCACCATGAAAGGAAAACGCTAGAGCTCGGAACACCTAATAAGAAAGAAGAAAAGAGAAAAAAATAAGAAAAAATAAAAACAAGAGAGAAAAAAGAACGTAGAAGACAGGGAGACGAAGACATGATGGAGAAGTAGTTCGTGAAACAAGACGAATATCTAGAAGAAACTCATATGAACAATTATTAATATTTTATTATCATAGATACAAAAATTACTATCACAGATAACTAACTTGCAATTATACCTAAGACTTACATCTAAGCTCAGGCCAAAATACTTGTAGGGCAGGGTGTACTAGTATACTGGTGTGGAAAGACAAACAAAATACAAACATCTTCGCCCAAAAAGTAATTTAGCGGTAAAACTTAGAAAGGAAATTCCTAGGAAACAAAGATTCATAAAGATCAGTATATTATTTGCTCATTTGTTGCAGACTTTTACGGCATTGTAATTTCAAATTATGTGTATTATATATATTTAATTACTTGGATCGTTTAACACATATAATCACTTTGTAATGTTTGATTTACATTGGAAAAATGAGCTGAGTATAATGTAGAGAATTATGTAGATTCTTAGCTTGTGGTCAGAATTAATTTTGTAATTTGCTATTCGGCTACCTCGTAGCAAACTAGTCCATTTATAAGAATATGACATCGTAGAATTTACACATGTTTGAATTGTGAATTTCAAAATGGTTGAAGTGTGTAAAATTAGTTATTTGGGAGATGTGGATAAATACGAGCATGGATATTTGAATATGTAAGTATTTTGTATGAGTTGTAATGTAACGAAATGCGTCTGATTATTGTGATATTGTTTAGTAAAATCAGATTAGGAGTATGTACTGATGTGATGCAATTTTGTATGCATGTAAAGAAAGTAATTTATACCTTTCTTTATATTACGACGTTGTTTTACCATACAATAATGCATTATTATTTCGATGTGGATGAATGTGTTACCCAGGAAATTAAATAGCCGTTATCTGAGGATAGGACGGGTGTAGTGCGAGATGAGCTGACTAAGGAAAATATTGTACCTTCTTCGTGTTTTCACAATAATTGTTGTTTGGTCTCTTTTTCGGTGTGGGGGTAGGGTAAAACTTCCGGTTCAGGTTAGTACAAGACTGTATGTAACAGGAGAGACAGAAGTGAGACTGGTATAGCAGTCGGAGTCGAAATAGTAGTCAGGAGAGAGTCGAGATTAAAATGAGTCAACGATGAGAAAGGGGAGAAGGCGGTGTAGTATAGAGAAGTCGAGAGGAGAAATAACTTGGAACAAAACAGAGTAAGATGAGAAGAAATTGGAGGAATAGGAGAAAATACACAGTTGAGTTGAATATAAGGGCAGATGGAAAGCTATCTCACATTATACATCAAGCGATGCAATCGCAAGGTCGAGATGGAGGAGAGTGTTTGGTAAATCTTAATCACTTGACTATTGAATTGTATTAAATTTGTATTGGTCAAATTTCACCTTTTGTATTTTGAATCATTTAACCGTCGGCATTGCTGACTGGGGGCTGGTCGCTTTACGTGTATATTTTAATAATTTACCTTCCAACCAAGATTGAGCCTGGGTATAACGTCTGTAAGACTTTAAATGAACTATTGGAAGCACCTCACCCCAACAATCACACATCAATCAGAGTAGCGGCATAACAACCCCCGTCGCGCTTATATATATGTGTATATATATATATATATATATATATATATATATATATATATATATATATATATATATATATATATATATATATATATATATATATATATATATAAACAATTGCAAATATACAATATTAGGTATATAAAAATGCAAAGCAGCAGGAGTGCAAAAACAACACAGTCACGGCAGCAATGTCTGAATCGTAAATCAAGGGTCTCTAGTTAAATAAACGACCATATTCAGATCAGCTGCGTCGGCGTTTCGCTTTGAAAGTCGCTAGATATTGTTTAGTTATAACGCTATATTTTGAAGGCCAAAACCCATCAACAGTAACAAATAAAAGCCAAGGTGATTGTATTATACAAGAAAAAGATTCACTTCAAAAATAAATGTGCAGGCTGTGGGAATACTACGTAGTGCGACCAATTGAGTCTCTTGGGCGTTATGATATATGGGAACAGGGTGGGATGGCCAGAATCTTCGACGTTATAAGCATACTGTATTTAGTTTGTTGAAAATCTAGAATGCTATTTTTAAAAAATATTTATAAAACATAATTCATTCTCTATTGGTTTTATAATGATACCTACAACACTCGATAATCAAAACTATCCAACCTCTTTTGTGCCGAAAGACACTTTCTTCTAAAACCATGCTTGCCTTCCAGTTTAACCGTAGAACACGTTACTGGTGGAAATAGAGTGTAACACGTCCATTCAAAATTTTGAAACTTACCTGAATCGTAACAAACGTACAATTATTTCGGATTATTGTGTTGCTTTTTGGGAAAATCAAGTTCAGGCATATGTGATTGAGAGCCAAATGCGATTGAGTTAACAATAATTTATTCCTAAATCATATTTCGAAAAATAGTTAGTACGGAGAAGTAGACACAGTTTAATAATATCTGTGAGAATGCATAAATTAGACAACTCTGAGGCATACAACCTTCATTCACATTTTCATAAACAATTTTCAAGATAAGATAATAGGTCACAACCACGCAATTGTACTGCATCTTTTCTAAACATAAAGTGATCTTCCTCCACCATTATTACTGACCGCCATGTATAACCTATCTTGTGCTGAAAAATTGCGCCAAACCCTACAACAACAACAACAACAACAAGGTGTAATTGTTTATGGTGCTGTGTCTTTTGTTTACAGGTGGTTAGCTATGCTCTTGTATCGCTATACATCGAAGATGTAATAATTTTATGCAGGTTTTAGTGTGCACGTTCAGAGTGAGACATTGGATACGGCAATGTCGCGCAGACCATGTTAACTACCGACGTTATAAGTTTCATCCATTTTTCCTAAGCGCTTGGATTTAAATTTGTGTACTTACCGGTGTAAATAAAATGTTTGGTGGAGTAAAAGTTCTAGTATTTCAAGTAAATACTGGTATGGCCCATTTCATAGTACACCGTCTCGGAATGGTGGCACAAAACATGAGAATGAATCATTGAAGATATAAATCAGGGTCTTGTTGGATTATCTGACAGAACCATGAATGAATTGTGTTTCATTTGAATAGAGATGACACAAGTAAACATTCTTTATCCATCTATCGCTCTGGTTTGCTTCCCACGCGGATATCACGTATTACAGGCATACATATTTAGCACACCTAGTAAAGAGATATAGACGTGCTCAGTACATGAAATCCGACTCTTCCTTGTAATGTGCCTCTGCCTAAAACTACAGTCGACAATTTGCATGGATTACTGATTCTACAGCAAGAGACATTCAGTCAGCTTTGTTTTCTCTACTAAGACGAGGGCCTTAGAGGTAGAATAAAAGGACTGACCTTTTTACCGGTGTGATCTAATCAAGTTGAACATGAGTCACTGTTGAGTAATTGGTGCGTTCAATAATTTGTATATAGTCTTGATATACTATGTTTTAAAATTATGTAATTCGTGTAGGAATATATATATATATATATATATATATATATATATATATATATATATATATATATATATATATATATATATATATATATATATATATATATATAATCCGCTTGTGTGCATGCATTAAGCAATTCTCTGTTTGTGACCTATTGACCATGTATTAATCCATAGAATATAGTCTAAAATGTGACCATGTTAATGGATGGGTTGGTTAACTGACTGTTTAAATTTGAAAACATGAATGCAATCTAGACGTTTTGACGTGTAGAGGTTTTTAGAACATTCAAAGTCAAAATTAAAATATCCAAGAATAATTAGGTTGCTATCTATTCAATTTCCATAAAGATTCGGAAACTGCTCCAAAAAGAGAGATTCAGTCAGCTTTGTTTTCTCTACTAAGACGAGGGCCTTATAGGTAGAATAAAAGGACTGACTTTTTTCCCGGTGTGACTGTTGTTAGGACTAGCTCAAACGATGTATGGCAGAAAGTGAAGGTTCTGTTGTACTTAAGACATTTTATCATGGAATTCTTTGTAATGATGGCAATTCTACCTCCGCGAGAGTGTGTGGGGGAACTTCTTGATGGAATAAACGGTAGGGGTTAAATAAGCGCACTTGGGCTCATCGCTTGATGTTTTAGCCATGTTTCTGTCAGAAAGAAGACGTCAATATTCTGGTCATTGATACAATTGACAAATTATGTGCGCTTTTCCTGTGGTCCTACTGATTGGGCATTGAATAATGCAATACGCATTGGTATCTCTGGGAGAGTTGTTGACACAACAGTTGAGGATATAAGATCGATTTACAACAGGTTATCCAAATTAACTACCGAATATTTAAACTGTTTAGACGGAATGGGGGAAAGGAGATAACTGGAATTATTCTTTCTGTTCTACCACGGCCAGGTTTGAAACAATGTCTGGTTTTTCGTTTCTGTAATGATGAATGTAGTTCCGGTTAGTTTAGTCTTGAGCATAATGTAGTATGGAGCAATACAGCTGAGAACAAATCTAATTGTTCTCATTTCCAAAACAAGGAGATGAAGAAACGCATACCAACTTAACAACCAATGCATGATGAAACACAATAAAGTAGACGAAGATAGACAACAAGGACATATATCATGAAAAACAGCAGAAAAACGGAACAGCTGATTCATGACGGTTAAGCAATAGTGGCCATCTTTCCGGAAGTATACATACATACATACATACATACATACATACATACATACATACATACATACATACATACATACATACATACAGACAGACAGACAGACAGACAGACAGACAGACAGGCATGCATGCATGCATGCATCCATCCTTACATACATACATACATACATACATACATACATACATACATACATACATACATACATACACGTACATACATCGCCATTTACATCAATAATATGTCCAGACGTCTCGTTCTTCTTCTTCAATGTTCTGTGTAGTTTACATATCTTCGCAAAAATTGAATATATTTCTTCACACAAAGTGTACTCTTTGTCTGTATGTGTGTTAATATGTATGTGCCTTTGTGTATAGTCCTCTCTATCCCCTAACAAAGAACTTGATTCTTTATACACACACACACACACAGAGTAAGGGTGAGATAGAGAGAGATAGAGAGATAGAGAGAGAGACGTGTGTGTGTGTGTGTGTGTGTGTGTGTGTGGAAACTCACACAAAGACATGGCACAGTTTAACAATATTAAAATTGTATATGTTTAAAAGTGATAGCCATCCTTCATGCTAGAAAAGTATGCATCCTTTGCAACAATATCCAAACAAAAGATTTAGAACCGAAAACTAACTGTTTTTGATGTCACCTAGATTAATTCTAAGTTGTAATTGTTGCTCCAGGAAGCTTGTGCTTTTCTCGAAAATATTTGCAATTATTACAGATTTTACAAACTGAACAACACATAAAAATCATATATGATTTTTATTTGCACATCGAAAAAAAATTAAATGTCTTAAACTGATAAAATAAGGCAAAGTAGAAGAGAAAAATTGTAATACCTTTTTAACCAGATCCTCGTTTCGTTTTGTAACGCAAATGACTTTTAATTTTTATCATATCATTGACAAGTAATTTCTGCGTAAATGTGTCATGTGTATTTCCATTTAATGTTCATTGTTGTCAAATCAAATTATTGTTACAAAATAAAACTCGAATCCTGTGTCATCGATGTCGTATGAATAATTTGTCAGCCTATGGTTTGTGATTTGTATCAGGGGGAGAATCGTCAATATCACGCCTAAGATCCTGTGTGCCTGAAGAAAAAAACATAACACACAGCTTACTAAATAATCATGAGAGAAAAATTGTAATTAATTTTAACACAAAATGTCTTTTGGAACCTGATGATCAATGTGATACATTTTTTTCGCCATGTCAAACAGATATAAAAGCAAGATAAGGTACATACCTTGGGGATACATACTTGTGTTTTGTTTGGGATGTGTGTGGCAGGATAAAGTAAGACGTTACATAATTGTGAGAACTGCTAATGAATGAAGAATTAATAGTTATTACGTGAATAAAGATGTAACTAGTGGATATTAACGATATTCAGAATGTAAAGATGGTAATGGATAAGCTTTAAGCATGACGTGCAAAACCGTCTCCTGGTCAGGTCAACGAAGAAACACATAACAGGTCGAGTACACTTGGAGACTTTCCTTCCTAGTAATATTCAGTAGGGAGAGAGGGATTGTTTGCAAGAAATAGTCATTTTACACAAGTATAATTTATTATTAACAATTCACAAACACACTGATTGCATTGCTTACTAGCTTTTCTTGCATATTGATACCTTAAAAATATTATCTACCTCACCTTATAGTTTTATGTACCAATGAAAGTTACCCCCCCCCCCCCAATTATTAAATACATATTTCTGTTAAAGCTCGTGTGGTTCACGCGACATTATGTCTATGCTCAATGCTTCCAGTTTCTGGTAGTTACCTGAGGACAATACCGCGTCCGGGACATCCAGTTCTACTATCATCGTTCTGCTTTCTACTTGATACGTATCATTTGGATCCGATTGCTGAGATAGAACCATTGCCCGTTTTGTCGTACATCCCTGGGTACATCTGTGACTGTTGTCATTGTAAGCACATATTGCAACATTACAAGTTACCGTCAAATCGTGGCTGCTGTCCTGGAATTCAAATACTTGATACGAAAACCGTGTCTCGTGCTGTTGCGTCAAAATGAGATGCACCATTGCGTTTGCGGGGCAACTAGAAAAGAATTAGAACGGAAAAAATGAATACATTTAAGGCAGCGAATCTCGCAAAGATTACAAGGCAATATAATGCTTACATTACACACCGACAAATTAACTATCTGAAAAGGAACGGTCAGCATATTTGACCAGATATATCCAAAAGATCGAATCTTGATGAACATAATTTTAATCTCTTCATTCCTATTTTATAATGCGACAAACATTCCAACGGATGAATAAAAGCTCTTTCAATACATTGTTCTAAACAAGACACTTATGAAACCAGACACTTTGGCCATGTAATGGAAATGTACAATCACAGCAATTGGGCCGTTAATTTTGATAACTTGGTGAAAATCCCTATTAAATCGCCAACTATTGTGTCAACTATCCACTGCGTATTGCTTCAGTCAACACCATATCAGTTGGACCACAGGAAAAGCGCACATAAATAGTTAGTTTTATCAACGATCAGAATGTCGACATAAACATGACTAAAACATCAGGCGATGAGCACAAGTGCGCGGATCTTATACCCACCGGTTACTCGATCACGTCGTTCCCCCGCCACTATCGCGGAGGTGGAATTTGCTGTCATCACAATACATTCCATTATAAAATGTATTAAACACAACACAACCTTCAGTTTCTGCCACACATCGCTGAACTAGTCCAAACAATAGTCACACTGGAACAAGGGATAGTACATTATTTCTGATTCTACCGCCCTCCCTCTAGTAGAAACAACACACTGATTGAATAATTTGTTTTGGAGTAGTTTCCTAATTTCCTGGAGTATGGAAATTTGATAGATGACAACTTTAATATTCTTGAAGATTTCAACTTTCACTTTCCACTATCCTAGAAACCCAAACGCATAAAAACTCTTACACTGCATTTTCGCTTTCAACCTTTAACAGTCAATTAACCATCCCACCCATAAACATTGGCACATTTTAGACTGGATGCTTCATTGATCTGTTGATAAAATTATAATGTCCACCCTTGTATCCAACTAACTAGCATCCAATCGCCTCTGCATTATATTCCATCTGGACCTAGTGTTAGTAACGCAACACCTTTATTTGCTACTATGCGAAACCTCCATATGATATATAGAACCCAACTAATGCATGACATCTAAGAAAACCTAACAACATTTGCACCTCCTACAGCAGAACAACTCGATAACTGTCCGTGTTCATTGCATGAAAAAGATGCCCCAGTAACCAAGTGCAAAGAATCAATTCAAAAGTGTTCTCCGTGGTAGACCAGTGTTAGGGACCAGCTTCGCACTGCTACATGAGACCGCCGTAAAGTAGACAGGCTTTGACTTTCCACCAGACTCACTATTCATAAACAAATCTATAAAGACGCTAAGACCAACTTCACAAACATAGTCAATTTAGCCAAATTATCACACTACAGTACTAAGATCATGGAGAGTTCCAGCTGCAAAGAACTGTTCGACATTACTAACAACCTAATGTCAAGGAACAAATGCACACCACTTCAACTACCTTCTCTCCAGTAGACCTTTCGGAAGTGTGTAAAAATATATTCCGTGAAAAGGTCCAAACCATTAAAGATAAGCTTGACAACACAATTTCAAGTGACTCGTCATCACCATACAGTTGCGATACAGAATTTCAGCGACAACCTGTATCAGCATTATAACGTGTCTCAATGTATTTAGTTCGGAAAATCGTGATGAAGATTGCATCAAAGTCTTCTGACCGTGATCCAATTCCAACATCACTGCTGCTGTAGTGCTTAGATCCAATATTGTCTTCACTAACTGATGTTATTAATACCTATTTCTCATCGGGGAAATCACATCATGTTTCGAAACTGCAATTGTAAAGCCTCTGCTCAAGAAACCATAACGATTTAAAGAACTACCGTGTAGTTTATAATCTCCCGTTCATATAAGAAATCATATAAAACGTTGTTCTAACCCAACTTGTATCTCATCTGAATTAAAACAGTCTTTTTAGCAATGTACAGTTTGCATATCACCCTCGTCACAGTACTGAAACTACTCTTCTGAAAGTAGTTAATGATATTCTCTCTGGTTTGGATAGCGGAAGCATTACAGTCATCACCCTCCTTGATTTGTATGCAGCAATTGACACAATAGACTATGATAGATTACTTCGCCGACTCCAGCATGTATTTGGCATTCACAATACAGCTTTTTTCTGGTTCAAGTCCTACTTAGTCAACAGGATACAAATTGTATCTGCGAATGGAATACACTCCAGCCCAGTTGATCTATGTTGTGTTGTTGCACAGGGGTCCGTTCCTGGACCTGTTCATTACATTCTATACACTCAGCCGCTCTCAAGTGTCATAGATCATCACATAGTGTCTCACCAATTGTACGCTGATGACACCCAAATATTCAAATCTAGCCACCCAACTGAAGCTGATGTTACCATCCAAGGAGTAGAGAAGTGCATTTCTGACTTAAAATCATGGATGGCATGTAACAAGCTGCAGATGAATGATGATAAAACTGAAGATATTCTGACAGCAATATAAAGACTTTCTCATTCACATCATTTACCCAAACAAAATATCTGCAACACGAACATTAAATTCACACAGTCACTACAAAACCTAGGTGTTACTCTGGACAGTACTCTCACATTGCACCAACATGTCATGAACATATGCAAGGCTGCAAATCTTGAGCTGAAACACATCAGCTCCATTCGCAAATATCTTTCAGTTGATGCCACTAAAACAAATGTGTTCTTTAGTAGTTTCTAGACTAGACTACTGTAACTCAATTAAGATTGGTTCGTCTTAATATCTACTTCACAAACTTCAAAAAGTTTAAACCATAGCTGTTCGTATCATCCTTAGAGTACCACGATCAGATCACGCCTCCTCGCTGCCCTGTACCATACATTGGCTATCCATTCGATCCATAATCAAACACAATGCTTTTTCTCTGTGGTAAGTTTCACTGACGGATTACATTCCAACATATCCATCTGGCCTCACCCATGTGTACACGCCAGCAAGATACTTTACTCTTCTGACAATCGTATATTCATCATTTTCACTATAAAAACGAAGTCATATGGACAACGTTCTTTTGCATACCAGGACCCAGAAACGTGGAATGAATTGTCCATTGAAATTAGACACAAGACACAGTGATCCATTTCAGGAGTGTTCTTAAAACTCACCTGTTTCGACTGCAAGAACAAACTTAAAGACCTAAAAATGTTTTCTATCTTACATATTTTCAGCATTTATTATGTTTTCTAATTTTATGGTGTTTGGTTTGTTTTTTGGTAGTTATATCATTATAAATGTTGTAAAGCGCTTATAGCTTATAAATATTAGGCGCTATACAATGTCTTCATTAATAGTTTTATATCAATAAACAGAGGCTTAATAATCATTAGAATGGTCTTTATAAACTAAAATGTAGAACTTGCCTATCACATACATATGCATAAGATTAGGAACGTTTAACTAGAATTACTAAATTGTAAGAAAAAGACCCAGGATGAAATCGAACTAAAAGTCCAAACAATTTCTTAAAAAATGATAAATATAAAAGAATACCCACTAGAACAAAATCATAACGCTCAAAACAGCCTCTTAAAAAGTACAAACAAATGCTTGTGTATCTTTGTTCGACGGCAGGTCATTTGTTTTCGAAGTAGCAAACAGGGCGCAACAGTTATAATTATGTACAGCGATTTCTATAGAAGCAATATATTATAAACGCTCAATGACAGGGAGTTCTACCATGAAATCAAAGGAAGCCGACATGAACATGGGAATACTATGAACAATAAGTACGATACAAGTTTATTTTACGAATTTAGAACATTTTACAAGTTACCGTTACGGCTTCCTAAAAATTCACCAAAGCTATACCTTCACCGAATAAAAATTTGGGGATAATTTATTTCATTACAGACGAATTCTTAAAAAAAAAACTGGGTAACTCACATTCAGCATGAAAACTCACAAACCTGAGAGTGAAATAAGTAATTATATCTCGGACATACTATTCCAATTATATGTGTCTACTAATATGTGTCTACTGATACAAGTAAAAATCTTAACTTTAAATCCATAGCAAAGTGAATATGCCTTTAATCGTGTGTGTATGTGTGTGTGTGTGATCTTGAATGTTTAACGTCTCTTTAACAATTTCATGTCATATCGCAATGATGTATACAGTGTGGCAGTTTATAGTGATGCCTGACTGGGGCATCGTGTCGAAGACATGCAGCATGATGTTCCACCCAATCATATCATCCTGTAACCAGGCCTACCAGTCCTAACCCTAACCTCTTAATGATGGGCGAGGCAGCTGTTAGTACCATATTTATAAGTCTCTGGTATGAATCAATCGGGATTCGAACACGCGACCTCCCGCAACAGAGGTAGATGCTCTAACCACTGGTACAAAGGACAATGAATTGCAGTAAATATTTGCAATCTAAAACTACCCAGAGGAAATTATCTAATACTAATGGTGTAAGGAAATGAACCAATAATAATGACAACATTAAACCATCATCAACTGTAATTCCATTATTATCAACTAACAAGTACAACGACAGTAACATCATCCCTATCATGAGAATATTTGAACAATTTGTTCGATGCAGAGATCAACTGTGAATCGATATTAAAGAATTAAAACTTCAAACAATATATGGATTCTAAGACGTCATTCTTCTCTGGAAATACTTGTGCTCGGAATTATTTTGTGGACAGAGGCCACCTATTGAAATTTACAGAGTTCAAATACCGGAATATATTATTTTATGTGGTTCAACGAATAACTATAGATACGTCAGTATTATATTGACCACAGAATACGTCATCGCCTTCCATTTTTGATTTTCGTCCGGACTCGAACTCAAATTCATTAGAACAATGTATTACAATACTTCTTGGATTATTTTTGGATTTCATTCTTAAAACCGTAAGTTCTTTTTCTCATTATTATCTTGTTTTTTCTAACGAAATAACTTATTTTGTGAAATTTTACAAAGAGTTTTGACCGCTCTGGTGGCTTAGTGGTTAGAGCGGGAGGTCGTGAGTTCGATCCCCTGCCGAGTCACACCAAAGACTTACAAAAATGGTACTAAGCATTAAGAGGTAGTGTTAGGACTGGTCGGCCTGGTGTCAGGATAATGTGACTGGGTGGGACATAATGCTACGTCTGTGGCATGATGCCCAGTGATAAACACAACTATAAACTGCCTCACTGCAGACATCGTGTGTGTGTGTGTGTGTGTGTGTGTGTGTGTGTGTGTGTGTGTCATATGAATAACTTGCTATTGATATGGAAATAATGCATATGACCTAATTTTCTGTATATAAATCGTATGAATAATGATATTGATGATGATTATGTTAATTATATTGCTACCGCTACTACCACTGCTATTACTACTACTACCACCACAACCACTAATACTAATGCTACTACTATTCAACTTACCCATCATTAATCAGGGTGAAACTGTGCGATGACGACCTTGAATCAAATACAGTGCATGTATCTACTTTCATTTTCACATTGCTGTTCTGAGAAGGATCGACGACTTTCACATACAGCTCGTGCCCGAAAGGCACGTATGCGTTGGTTATTTCGTTATGAAAAGCTGGATCCGTGTAAAAGTGGTATTCAAAGCTGACTCCCTGGGAGCTACTTGTGAGATTATGGTGACCGTTATCGATAGCTGAACCTGCATTACCTTCGACCGGATGTATGCCGATTCCGGAACTTTGATCAGGAAGAGGAACACTGCAACGCGTTTCAACTCGCCACATGTGGTTGAATACAATAAACGGGAAATTGGGGTCAGTGACTGGCTGTATGAGCTGATTGGTGTAGATTATTTCATTGGAAGAAATCTGGAACAGAGGAAATATATATTTAATAGATCAAATGAAGATATTTATTGTAGTTTTCATTAAGTGTTACTCTGTCTCAATGTTTGAGAGAGATGCTTGACGTACGATGCACACCTTGCTGTAGGCTTATATCAACTATTGTTCTAACTTAAATTATTTTAGTACTTTTGTGTGCAGAAGAATGATAAGGGTGGTAAGTTAGATACAACAGTTTTAGAGTTGTTACAGATGTTTGAAATGGGCCTATGTAATCAATAAAGGTGTAAGTATATCATACCTGTGCAGGTGGCTAAATCGTATTTATATAATGCTGTAATGTTAGCTATTGAAAAGTTCCTTTGTAAGTATTGACAAGAAACAAGTGAAGTAACAGATGAGTATACACACGTAGTGGGTTTACTTCTAAGGACAAATACTAAAGATTTAATATTGGAGGAGCTATTACACTCTTTTCCTACATTAATACTGGATATAATTACTCGTGTGGTACCAAAAATGTGGATATGTTTAAGAAGTGCGGAGCCACGAGTTAAAATATATAGTTTGTGGTATTACAAGATGAAATATATATCTGGTATTATCGTAGGAAAAGAAAATTGTATTTTATCATATACCAAACGTGCTCCAGAATAGGAGTCTAGAAGATTAAAACTCACTCTTCGGCACATCACGCTAATCCCCACTATTCGTATATTCACCACACTTTCACAGCCTGCTCATATAAATATATTTGGCTTAAGAAAGTGGTAGGATTGGAATGACCCAATCTATCTCATCAACTTACTCTTTTATATTATAGTATTTTACCCTATCTCAAAACAATTCAAGATCCGATGCAGCAATGTATCACAGCGGGGTTGTCTTTGTTGTCAAGGAAGTAAGGGAAATCATTTCAGAGAGACATGCACGGCGTCTGGTCAAATTTCTTATCAATGATTGCCTGTATTAAAAGGCAAATTCTATTTGTTTTATGCAGCTCACAAAGTATTCAGTTTTATTGTTGCATGTACAACTTTTTGTCGAAACATGCAACTACGCGTTGCATGGCATGATGCGAAATTTTATATTATCAGATTTCAATTTAATTATATTGCAGCTCCTGAAAATCCCTTCGTCACATTAGGTACGGAAGATATATCACTCACATGTGGTGGGCGCAAATCTAAGGTTGAAAAAAGAAGAAGAAAAACAAAATCGGGTGGTAAGAGATTTATCAGATCACTGATATGACCCGTTCTGATACTGGGCCTGATCTATCATATAATCAAAGAGAGAAGGGTGTAAATTCAACTCTCAATATATCTCGTCTTGAGCTCATCAGTAGTTTGCGACTCCTGATATATTTTTCTTTTCATTACGCCAATTAAGAAAATGATCGAACTTGTTTGTAATTTTTGTTATTGGTACCCGTTAGTGCGTGCCGGTTGATACAAAGTTATGCAAATCTACGAATCAATTTGCAAAGAAGCTTCTAATTAAAGATGTGAGTTTACTTACAATTCAATCTAATTAATCCCGAAATCATATTTCATCGAATAATATCCTATCTGTCTCCTATTATAGTTCTATGAATACTGTCATTCGTTATCTCCTTCTTCGAATATATGTAGTTTCGGAAGATAAGTGACTTGACAAATTCTGATTGGTTGAAATGTTACTGCTGAACTTTTGTATATGAAGCAAATAAGCACAATGCAGTATTCACAGTACTTACATTAATTTATTTTACAGAAATGTAATGCAGTGGTACCTTTCGCTGGTGTCTTACCTACTTAGATCTTTAGATCAGGATGATGTGGGAGAAAGTGTTCATCGTTACATCTAGCTTGCGTTAACCACCTGTCATAGCTCACGATTAGATCAAGGTAAAAGAAAGACAATACAATTTTGTGCTTCTTGATTAAGCGTATACAATCAGTGTTGGAACAAATAAGATGTAAGTTCACGTTACATAGTTCTAACAGATTTATACAGTAGCATGATATTTATACACATAGCTGTAATATTAGCCGTAGCGAATGTCTATTTAGATCTCACAAAGATTATCGACTTGGAGATAATAAACCAGTCTTTTTAGGTATGCAACCCTAATTGAATAGTCTGATTCTACATTCATCAATTGGTTATATAGGTATCTGGGAATATTGTAACAGCAACATTAAAGCAACATATATCATGACATTACATAGTCTGTATACGG
Organism: Unio pictorum; assembly: GCA_030141615.1. Classification (NCBI taxonomy): domain Eukaryota; kingdom Metazoa; phylum Mollusca; class Bivalvia; order Unionida; family Unionidae; genus Unio; species Unio pictorum. The sequence goes on along the minus strand of JARLTB010000203.1, from coordinate 5,210,039 downwards.
ACACGTTATGTATGTATGTATGTATGTATGTATGTATGTATGTATGTATGTATGTATGTATGTATGTATGTATGTATGTATGTGTGTGTGTGTGTGTGTGTGTGTGTGTGTGTGTGTGTGTGTGTGTGTGTGTGTGTGAACTGTATTTTGTTTCACATTTGCATAGTTTAAGAAAAGTTTGCAATCGTATTAAAATATGTCATAAAGAAACATAAGATTATAGTCAAGCGCGCAACATGGATGTCTGCCAGAAAAGATTGAATAACGGATACAGTTCATCAAGTGTGTGAAAATGGTTAAGTTTTTCACCCACGAAATGAAACGTATTCGTTTTGCACTCGTTGCAAACAAATTTTCTTTTTGTGTTATGCTCAAGCGTATCGGCTACGAAGATATGCTGTTTCAGTGGACTGTACAAAAATTGAAGTATCATATTTCTTACTGAATCCTGCGCCATGTCCGCGGTTTACCGTTGATGTTCTGCTAAGTTTTGTAATTGTTCACACGATAAATATAAAGTCACACAAATCTGCTTCCCAATTCAAAGTAAAATATAAAATTATGAAGAACAAAATAATTTATTCGCGCTTTGTATTATTCGAACTGGAGTTGGCATTTACAATAGATATCCATTTTACCACACGGCCAGGTAAGCATCTAAGAATAACTTCGAATTTTGCTATTATCTTGTTTACGGAGCAAGGAAATTATTGATCTTGATTAACTCCAGTATAGCATCACAGTTATTTTACTCAGAATCCAGTAATTCACTGTCTAGTAACATACACGTGAGTGTAAATAACTGAATGCCATATGTATAGCTTGATTTCAGACATGCATATGATAATATAGTGCATAACAGCGGTTGTAAGTTAAAATAATGAATCAGCAATTACATTCACCTGCTGATAGATAGAAAGAAACTGAAGCTCAAAAAATGTGCGTTCATTTTGTTTTATATCCACAATCATATTAGGAAGAAGAAAACTAGAACGATACAGTTTTTACTATTTTATGTTTTTTGAATATGTGTACCGTAGTTTTATGTAAACATTGGAATAGTTATCCAATGATACCAACTGCATTACATCACTGGCTATTTTAATACATGCGTGAAGCAAGGTTAATAATATTGTAGCTAATATTTAAGTATACTTGATATTATTGACATTTGTTTCGCTTAATTAGTTAATCTTGTAATGAAAGTGTTGTCTACTTCTTGTTCTTATTATTTGTATTTTCTAACTTTTAATCTTGTTCATTTGTTTCTTTTTAATTTTTCTTAGTCTTCCTTTAACTTTTTTGTCTTTATTATTATTGTTATTATTGTTATTATTGTTATTATTATTATTGTTGTTATTATTGTTATAGTTATTATTATTATTATTATTATTATTATTATTATTATTATTATTATTATTATTATTATTATTATTATTATTATAAGCCAAATGGGTGAACAGAGTATTCAGCTTTAGTTGTCTCTCTTGTCCATTAAATTCATAAGCCCACTTTTTACATTTAATCGTCTTACAGCATGCTGTCTAAAAGACGACCGTAAACAGTTGCTCACGCGGCACGCGTAATTGAGACTGCGCTTACAAATCGGTTTAGGGATCTTTTGTTCATTTAATTTAAACGATATCTACCTCTGGTCTACTCATTAGGCCGTTTCAGAGGTTTACATATTTTTATTTTTGGGATGGTTGTGGTTTAGGTGGAATGGTTAATTTAGACTGAGACAGGATTATTTGCTGTTCAAGACTGATAGCAAATGACCTTTTGTTATAATGTGCCCGTCTTAATTATAAATGTTAAAGAGTGATACAAATAGATCATTCATTTTTCTTGATTCTCACCTTAATGAGACTTATTGTTTTGAAGAGTTGAATAATGAATAAAAACGTTTTGCATTAATTATTTGTAGTATTTTATAAATATATAAAGGTGTGTTTGTGTTCGACCGTTTTTCTTGAATATATAATTACGCAAAGTTCACTTCTGCAATTATTCATTGTATCATTAGTAGGGTGCACGTAAAATGATAATTCATTTAAAGGCCAAATGCAGAGTAACTTATGTCCATGGTATTATTACAGATCACATTTACATGTGCGGATCAAATATCAAAAATTAGAAACACTTGACGCATGTGTTATGAAACCCGGTCTGAGGAAAACTCTATCAGGACATTTTCTATTGATTGCGAAATATCTGCAAGTTTTCGTGTGCGTACCTCTTTTGTTCGTTGTGCTAGAACGTTGAGTAGAAGGATGTCGTTACCATGTTTTTAAATGTTACTAGTTATTGAACTGAGCATTAATAATCAAACCTGCGTCTCTGGACTACATTTTATGCGCAACAAATGAAACGTTCAGCACGTGCGTAAGTATGAACTAAAGTAGACCCTTTTTTCTGATATGTTTCCATTAAAATACAAAAAGTGATAAAAACAATTTCAAATGGGTAATAAGTGACTATTAAATTTCTGATACCAGTTGAATAATGTCTAGTTTTGTCACCTTTAGCTCATAAAAGCTGGACATTATTAAACTCGTTGAATAAATTCAATATTAAATCACACACACTCTTCGAAAGCCTCCATATATTACATAGTACATGTATTAAATCCACACGTGTCTAAATGAAACGCTCCATCATCATCATTTGCATATCTGATATTAAAAAAGTAAAACTTATTATATTGACCATCGCTTAGGAAATACCTGTGACAGAGTGTTACACCCTGAATAAGAATGTAGGAACTGCAATCCATCATCGACAACTTTTCCTGTGCATGACCTCAAAGTCATGTATATATCTGAAGTATTTGCGTTGGGATACAGCATTCGTAGAATGGTAGTGTTGATTTTAATATTCCATCCCGATGATAAGCAACCGGCTGTTAATGCATCGTCGAGTAACAGTGCTTTAAAAAAAAGCGTAATGAATTCTGAAGAATTACGGTATGATGGATGTTTGAAACAGTAACTCATAACATTTTCTAATTAAAATATTCCCACGAAACAAACAAACGAGTATCTGCCGCCATCACGAAATCAGAATCAATATTGGAAATGGTAGGGGGATGTTCAGAGAATTGTAATGTACATATTATATATATATATATATATATATATATATATATATATATATATATATATATATATATATATATATATATATATATATGTCTTTGCATGTATATTCATATATTGAACAAGCGTTGAAATCTATCAAACAATAGTTAATCAAATGAAGGCCATATAAAATCTGTTTTATTTTCGCTTTTTCATTTTTGTCTTTAAATTATAGGAGAACTTCGTCTTATTATTTCGCACTTAATACATACGTGTCCATTGCGCCCTAAATCCTGGATGTTCACTGGAACTGTCGGAATGAAAAAGAATGCTGAATTCTTTTGCAATAATTGGTCCTATATTTGACGGTGTGTCCACGTGACCTTTCCAGGTATACAGTCGAGTTGTGCCAGGAAATCCGTCGCGTACCTTTAAAAAAATCGAGGTCTGCGTTAATATCTTGGGATTTATTAATATATTATCCGTCTATATGCAATGATACTTCCCCAGGTTGGCCCAACTGTTAGACTGTTTCTACATAGATACAATCCCTGTATCCTTGAGGTGTATGGAAATGGGGCTTTTGCCTTATTTGCTACCCTGTTGGTCCCCAGACCCACGTTCTCGCCTCTAACCCCCTTGACAGGATTTTTCTTGTGTGACCCATGATGTTTTAGTTACTTTCTGGGAAGAGTTGGTAGTGGTGTTACAACACACTGGCGAGTGTGTCAGTCATGGGGTCAGAGTCTCATACAGCTGTCGAAACACCCATTGTATTCTAGTCGCTGTGCTAGTCTGCAGTAGTTGTGGAAAGAAAAACATTTCTGCACATGAAGAGAGAGAGAGAGAGAGAGAGAGAGAGAGAGAGAGAGAGAGAGAGAGAGAGAGAGAGGGTGTAAGTTTCAAAGAATCGATTGATATGCACACTGCTTAATGAATATGTTTTTGATTGATATACGCACATTGCCAAGCCAACGAGGAACGACAAGAATGTAGTATATTGGTACTGCTGTTTATTCATTTTTCCATAGTGTGATGTAATATAGTTTTCAATTTATGCTAGTGAAAAGAACAAATATAGCCGAGTTGTGAAAATAGTTTGTATTAAATGCTAGAAGGTTTCTAATATGGAAAAATTTAACAAACAGAGAGGGAATTGATTGCTGTAGCATTATGAATGAGTTTACTGATGTCAGAGATTTAGTAGAAAATACATTAAATCGCTCTGTCGTTTGAATGCATCATACAGATTCATAAGAGTCCCAAACAACGTTGTACAGCAATTATCCGAAACAAAGCCAGAATACAAAAAAACATTTGTAACTTTGGCACTGTCCTTAGCAATTGAACAAACTAAACTGGGGCACTTTATCCTCGAAGGAAACACGTTACATCGCCTACTGTGTATACATCGAATGACATTTATCATGACGGCAGCAACGAAGATGGTTCAGGGCAGGATAATTAGATAGACGCTTTAAGACTAGAAGTATTTGAATGACATCCGAACTCCCTCGTCTTTAGGAGACATTCAAAAAGTATTATACCGATGCAGAATAGGAGAGAGAGAGAGAACCAGACAGACATGTACCTGAAACAATTGTACGAGACTGTTATTAAAGGTGACAAAGCTAAATCAAATGATGAAACTTACCAATGCTCCAATAAAATTATGTAATTGCATTTACGCGCACAAACTCTGGTTGAAAACCAGTGGAAAAGGCTATGAATATTTTCTTTTTTCAGTTAGATAAACGTCCGCACTTGTGTAAATAGGAATCTCCAAGGCAATGGAACGCAAAAGCTTAGTGGTATTATGAAGCAACAAATGTAAAACAGCCTGCATTGGAAAATATGAACCATCTGGCAGCCTAGCCATCATGAGTATTGCGGACAAAAGAAAATACTACATGAGGGATCAGAAGTATAGCCTAGCATGAAAAGTAGCATCCGCGTCAAATCGTCCATTCAAGTTTACTAGTCTTGTAGATCTGTTCGGGAATATTATATATTGCGCAAACAGATATCAAAAGCACAAACGCCTATGTCTGCCCATGCACAAGCACACAGTTACCACCACCACAACAAGAAGAGCAAGAGCAACAAAATAAATAGATGTAATAATTACCAGGATTGAAGCAGTCACAGTGTTTGACCATGGCAAAATCAAACAAGACATCGACAAAATTTCCAAATTAGAGAGAAACCGTGCCCTCCCATTAGTACAAATATGCCTATCGTGCTACATCTAAGACAGTTCACAAAGCAGCACGACATACGCATACCAAGTCGTATGTGAAAAACACTTTACTTTAAGGGAAGAGGCCTATCTCTGCCCTGATTCCGCAACTTCTACCATAACTAGCCGTCACTGCCACTACTGCGGGAGTATCAGCAACAACAAACACAACAGTAAAACAGGACAATGTGCACGTGAACACCATATCCGAATACATAATGGAGCAAGAAAGGCTGACAACCTGACAAAATCGTCTTCGTGCCGAGGAGGAAAGTAAACTCTTCTTTCCGCAGCTATTGCTACAGAAGCGACCGAGTACGTTCTTGCAAAAACGTAACAATCATAAAATCACAAGTGCCCGACTTCAAATTTCAGAAAAGTAGTGGCGAATTCGATATTCACGTGGCTATTTTCTTGCCCACCTACAAATAAGGCAAAGACGCTTGACAACTGCTGAAAAATCTGACTCCTGGCAAGATAGCAGTCTTACAAAACTATGGTCAAGCTGCGATAAACGTAGACATTGTCCTCATCCTCATCCGATTATGCCAGTAAGTCGTAACAAGGTTGGATTGAAAACTACTACTCCGTGGGTTCAGTATCGTTTGCATGATTATGAACCACTAAGACAGCAGCTCCATTAGTGATGATATTTTCAGAAGCACCGAAAATATAATCGAAACTCTAGAAAAATATACCAATGCAGGATAAGTAAGGACACACGAAGTTTGAGGTCAATCTCTCGCCGTATCACACGTTTCGTGGATATAGTTACATAACAACACCAAAATTGGTCCAGCCTTGGTGAATAGTCAACGTGAAGAAGTTTGATAATTTTCTTATTTAGTGGGCCATCGTTTCGGCACTATACCCGGCCAGCAACAATCAAGACAGGCCTCAAATATGTCTACAATACCTGTGGAAACTCAACTTTGGTGATATCGAGTTTCCAGTAAAAGAGACCAAAATAAGATTGACAATTTTTTTTTAAAAAAATCCTGTACCCAGGTATCGCTGTAAGTGTGTTCGCTTCCCCCGAAGATTATTATCCACGGTCATAATCTCCCGATGGACAAAACGGCCGAACATAAATTGATATGTTGTTTCGGAATTAAAGGAAAAATCCAGTTTCGGACTCACGCTGTATATTAATAAAAAGTATTGGTCAGCTGCTTAACAGGTACAACAAGCCCATGTGTACGAAATATCGGTGCAGATGCTACATGCATTTTTTACCACTCGGGAGCTGATCACCAGCCACGACTTTTACTGCGGAGGTATCAATGAAACTCCTCAGCAAATAATTATGACAACCACTTCATAATGCAAGTAGTAAGCATGGTGTCGGATCCAACGATCAGCATGATCCTCAAAAACATGGCAAAATACCTGAAAATTTGGCTGTGACAATTGCAGTTCATTGATTTGAAAGAGTTTACGAACTCATCTCTGGAGAATTTAGTGAACAATCGGACTACGGAGAAATTAAAAATCACACTTTGATACGGTGCAAGCATTACGAACCTGATCACGAGGAAGGACGTCCATCCGTATGAACGATTGGAGCAAATTTGCCGATACTCAGCTGCAACCGACCGAAGCCTTTTAATTCATCGTTGTTGCATTTTCACTGCCGACTACAAATATGCCAACAACGTTTGGTGTGCGCTCGAGTGCAAAACCTCGAAGATTATCTGCGCTCGGATGTGCTTTTGATCGCAGACGTGTTTGAGACTATCACGACATCACCATACAAGGACAAGACGGACCCCGCTCAATTACTGTTCCAAGTATGGGCTAAGACTCATTGTTGTCCAGTATCAAAATCGAGCTAAATTGCAAACGACATCAACCAGCATATATTTATCGAGCAATCGCTTTGTGTGGCAACATCCATGTTCATTCACAGGTTCACCCGTGCCAACAACCCTAATTGATAAGATCGTCTTCGGCACCTTGACACCCATGGATATAATTTAATGCTTTATATGTAAGGTCATGTCGGTAACACACAGCATCCATGCGATTGAAAAGTAATTTAGAGGACTTAGGTGGGTTGTACAAATCGAGCCATAGATCAAGGCGCGTACCAGGTTCTCAGTATTATTACCAGGAATGTGTTTTTGTCCTGATATGTAAGCCAGTGTATTGCTAGCTTTATTAAGGTATATGCTATATTACAGTCACCAGTAACGTTTCTAATCTGGACCCTACAAACGTGAAATCCTTGGCTCAGTTGGAATTTTGGTACGTTTCTTCATGTAGACTCATTTTTTGTTAGCTATTCACCTCAGTCGCATCTTCAGGTTTTGCATCTTGGATTGCACAACATCAAGCAAAACGTTTCTTCATGTAGACTCATTTTTCGTTAGCTATTCACCTCAGTCACATCTTCGGGTTTTGCAGAGATGTTCTCCAGGTCATATTTGGACCGTACACACGGTCACTCTGATTCGTAAAAACAACTCCAACCATGAAATTTGGTACAATGCTCTTTCTCTTGCATGTAATTTGTTGCTAGATATATTAACATTGGGGATGCTACTGTTATGCCTTCCACTGAGCAGAGTCACAACTGTTAACATTTATGGGGTCGGACATCCAATACCGCTGTTGTTTCTCGCACATACTACAGACACACAACCACTAACTGGTATTGTCTGGCAGTTTACCTGGAAAACAAGTACCCAACAGGGTCGTACTGCACAAAAACATGTGTTCCTGGTGTTTCGACTTTTAGCGCAAGATTATGAAAAGGCACAAAATTAAATGGTATTTGACACATTAGCAGCAACAGAGTTCTCTTTGCGGTTGAACGGCATCAGGAACCTTCTGCAAAAGGTTTTCTTGACTACACAGAAGCCAATCATACTACACGGACCTATCACAATCTCTGGTTGTACATGGACGTTCGTATGTATTACACGAATTATTACCTTCCACTGGAGCACCTGGAGTTGATCAGGCAGTCCGCATTCGAAATGTATTTATGCATATGTCGGTAATTCTGGTGGTGCTAATTACAAATACTCTGCTGTAATACGTTCTGACAAGATCATTTTTCTGGCGGGTGATGTTGGTGGAAGCAAGCTGCACCTTTGGTAAACTCGCAGATGAATGTGTTTCGTACTTAAATAGTATGTTATATCACGAAATGAATTTCGGCATGTCTCAAAGTCAGATGGGAAAAATCAAACACGCACTAAACACACTTTTGGCGTCACACTGAAATTCTCAATGGCAAATTTGAATGGAAATTTTCATTTTAGATATTACGTCACAATTTCCGCGAAATTTGATTTAAAACAGGTTTGGAATTCTAATGCCCATAATGGCCAACTATTATGTTTTTCAAGGGCAAGCAAGTTTTTTCTTAATTTTCTATATAAATGAGACCTCACACATGCATGCATATGACACAGGTCTATTTTAACGGATAGCAAGATGATTTTGCAACGTAAATTATGTCAAAGTATTCTATTAAAAAACAATATTCCTGTAACATCAGACTCACACTTGGCCAAAAAATTAATCAACTATACAATTCGGCTTACATTTTCATATACATGTGAAATCTTTGTTAGCTTACAATTTCTAAATGTAAAACTATGCTTAAATTAATTAACATAATTCCAGGCAATTCAAATTCACACTGGAACTCCTTGATGCAATTTGATTAAATGTTTTAGCAAAAGGTCACTTAGCTGCATCTGAATTCATGCATTTGTGTTTGTTATTTACCTGAACCTCATCCCCTTCATTACCTAGGCCCATCCGATCGAAGTTCAATTTGTACAGTGTCGACCTTGAAGGTCCATACGGTCGTATATTGTAAAGACAGCTCCAGTTTGGTGGATAAGATGAAGGATAATTTGGAGATACCACAGTGCCTGTATTGCTGGTATATTCGTAAAAACATTCTGAAATACAAGTAAAAGACAGACTGATTATATATACAACGTAGCCATTACAATTACCGAAAACAACTAATGCAGCAGAATACAGATCTAAGCCAACAAGATATCTCCCATATGAAATGTAACATTTTGTCAGTGTCACTGTCTACTCGACAACATAGTGTATGTTTATGGTACACAAAGAAATATATTATTATGTACCAAATAATCAAGACTTTTATTCAAATGTTTGGCAAAAAGTAGGCATTTCTAGAAAATGAAATAATACAATCGAGCTAAATATCAGTTTTATGAATCTTAAATATAAGTTTCTAAAGAAATATCATGTTCAGGAATGCAATTTCAATCATTTAAGGTGAAATCTACTTTTGGTTTATTCTTCTGTATATCCTCCAATTAAGACGAAAGATCACCAGAATGCAGACAAATATGTGCATATTGTCAACAAGAGACATTAGTAAAATTGTACTCACTCAAACAGTTAACAGTAGCATATCCACAGTTTACTGGAGGGTTTTGTAACCGACATTGATTTATATGATCTTCCCATCCACTGCAATCGATTGATCGGTAATCGCTGGCTGAAACTCCATTACTTAGATTCACATTTGTCGTTGCAACGGCCACACTGTAATATTGATGATGATGATGAAGAGGAGAGGAGGAGTTCGGAGTTCGGTAAAGATAAACACATCACAATGAGTGATAAGAGTAACTCTGCACCAACAACATAAAATGCTATTATTGCTAGTACTTCTTCTTCTGAGCAGTAATACAGCGCTTTATATATTACAAACATGTTAAATGAGAATGCTTTGTTTAAAAACCATCCATGTCCGCGCATCGCCGTTTTGACCTCTACACTGAAACAATGAGGACGTCATCTAAAGGAAAAAATCAGATTGTCATCTATATTTGTCTTTTAATGACTAGTAAGTGTAGGATAAGGATCTTAATAATTTCCATTTCATAACCCAGGGACTTAAGAAGTTGTGTCAGTTGCATGCAAACATACGTTGCGTTATATATACATAATTGCTAATAGTGCAGAGAACTCAATAGTTTCAGTTTTGTGAAGCTGAACCACGAGGTATGTGTCAGTTACATGTATAAATTTGAAATTCATGTATGCAAGGGAAGTGTATATATGGTGATAGATTGGGGATTTTAATAATTTCTGCTATAATCCAGGGGTTAAGTCCCTTAGGACAGGCATGGATGTCGTGGTATATCATGCTTTCGTAACTGTGTCGTTTCGAGGTCAGTGGGTTAATATACTGCTACAGGGTTGCGATCTCGATCGTTCCAACGTTAAGATGCAGAGGCCATATTCTTATATGATATGGAACAACACTGCAACATCACCACATTACCTCAGTCAGATATGTATTGACATTAATGACACATGCTAGTTCTTACACTTTAGACAAGAATGATATTAAATGGTAACATAGCCGCCCGCAAATACGGCTGAAAATACATACTGGACAGGGTCAAGAAAGTTTAATAACATTTCAATTAGCGAGAGTTTCAGCAAGATGCTGATCGTATTACAGTAAGTCAGTATTGTATATTTATATATGGAATACAAGATTCCTACCTAAGTGAATGATCTAAGACTATGACTTATTATCTTGTATGAATTGAAGGGCACAATATCACTTTATCATGCAAGCAAATTCCTCATATACATTTGTTAAACTTGAAAGTCTGAACAATATGTATGTAATTTGCGATCTTTTCTTGTCTAGTTTTTGGTTGTCTTTGGTCACGCGAGGAGTGACGAACTAATGGTGTAATAATATAGTGAGGCTCAATTTTATGATCGCAATGAAAATTTGTGCTACTAAGGCAAATCATTAATTTCACGGAATGCAGAAGTTTGTCTTCTTCCATGAAGAGCGATTGAGTTAGGAGTTGCTATTAGTATTCCTTTCGAGTGATCATCGTAGAAGGCAAGTAGGATAGATAGATAGATAGATAGATAGATAGATAGATAGATAGATAGATAGATAGATAGATAGATAGATAGATAGATAGATAGATAGATAGATAGATAGATAGATAGATAGATAGATAGACACAAATATACCTGTGAACGTTTTTATTCAAATACAGCTGACACACTTCTCATTTCCTGTTACTTTCATTTGTGGTTTTAATCCCTCGTCCAGTTATCTTTAATTACCATTCACCTAATCGTGATCTCTTATGTATGCTTTTTTTTTAAAACAAGACCGAAACATGAGATACTATTAAAAAGGATAAAGCACGGGATAGTGATTTTTTTTTCTTCACACTTTTGAGGTTATGGACTTATTTAAATGGAGCTTTAGGTAATTCTTTCCAAAGACCTTATCGGCATTGTTGCCAATCCAACTAAAAAGGTGTTTACTCATGACGTGCATTTTTAAATCCTTTTTTAAATTTATTAAAGAATTAAAGCCAGCATTGCATTTGATATCTAAATTATATAATGTGAACACGTGGTTTTAGATACTAAAACTCTCCGATATGTTACATACACTCGACCAGCTTTGGTACGTTTATGGAGTATTTTCAATAAAGAAGGTACCGACGACGGTAACGCTCCCTTGTAAACAAAATCGACACAGCAGAAGCATTAAGCTGATTATATAACAACGGATTTTGTTTCCAAACGACAAGGAACTGTAATGGTTTGTTTAAAACTGTGGTACTCTGCAAGATTCGTTACGCAAAGCACATACAATTTTTTTGTATATGTTGCTTCTTTAGATAAAACAACAGTCTCTTGTTATGTTATGCATGAGGAAATATATTAAACTTTACCCGTCCGTAGATTGCTTTGATAAATGTTTAACTTAGGATTAAGGGGACGAGTTGCTTTTAGTTAAATTGGAAGGAAATCACCCGATGCAAACTATGATAAATCAAATTTTTTGATTTATACAATGTTTTCTTATTTCCGAAGATGTTATGACTACTGAATAGTTGGATCTTTGTTCTATTGAACAATGACATTATTTTCATGTTCAGGGAGTTTAGGGAATAACTAGTAAAGCAACTCCAATTGCTCTACTAATGTTGATGATGCATTTAAGTACTATTAGCTTTTATAGCTATATACATACGCATACCTGAATCCAAGAGTTCTGCAGAAAACGGCTGCTTCTTCGTTGCTCCACCCTGACGAACAGATTTGCTTCCAATTGCCATTTTCCTGTAACTGAGCATAACCCATCGACGAGTTACCCCCAGTCAGTCGTGCTAGCATTCCATCTACAAAAAAGAAAATCAACTAGATGCATTCAAAGTTAATCATAAGGTATGCTGAATCGTGTGTTGACGATATTCATATCGAAGTCTAAAGCTCGCAACCACTAAGTTAGTAGCAAAACCCCGATTTCAACCTAAACTAAAGACATATATTTACTATCCTTAGATAGGAAAAATGTCTATCCTTCACCAGACGATCAGACAGTAAACTGAGAACTAAACAGTATTTGGTTAATATAACCGAATCTACGTTGTAATAGTACTTTTTCCACGGGAAGTGAGAAAGTTAAATATTCCTTCGTGGTGTCCACACACAGATAATACTAACCCATGGATTATATTAGAGGCCTAACGCTAGAAAACAAGTAAGACGTGAACATCATTAGTATAGGTCAGCTCACTTTGATTTATAAGGTCTTCATAATGTCTAGCTTGCCAAACTAACTTGAATCTCGACCTATCTGTCTCTCACCCCTACGTGATCGGGATGTACCATTGGTCTAGTGCATCCGCCCATATGTAGAGTACCAGACAAATAATGGAGACGATACCTGCATTTTCAGCATGCCGAACATGTGACAGGAATAGCATACGTTTCAATCCTACAATCGGATCAGTCTGGGTCGCCTTTTGTGCCGTGTTTCTCGGACAGGATACTTCACTTTGATTGCCTTGGCAATAAATAATCTGTATGTGTTGCTGTCATAAAACATCACACCAAGTACCATATTCTCTCTCTCTCTCTCTCTCTCTCTCTCTCTCTCTCTCTCTCTCTCTCTCTCTCTCTCTCTCTCTCTCTCTCTCTCTAGCAAGAGGTAAGATTCATATTTTTCGTATTGTGCAAATATTTAAAATGATTTCAAATCACCCATTTGTTCTACGACACCTTGATTGAATAAAACGTTCCGACTACTCGACCGAAACAATGCATTAAATATACAAATCATTCTTTACTTCATAGTTAAACATTACACGATAACAGTACAACCATATTGACCCAATGAATGTGAAAAAAATGGCAAGACTATTGTCAGAAACGTTCAAAACATAATGTAGTTTCTTGTTCACCCTATACAGGATCTTATCTTAGAACTATAAGTACAAATACATATATGCATATAATGCAACAATGCAGCGAAGCATTTTGTTTGTCCATATATAAGCTTCAAATATCTAAGAATGTGTGCTCGATTCTCTGATATTCACAATAACGTACCCGAACAATCGATTCCCACAACTTCGTCAGTACAGTTGGATTTGTCCAGAAAGGCCTTGCATTGTCCGATGTCTGTTTCGTTACCACGACACTGAATATCTCCAATTAGTATGTTCATACGTGTTCCATGGAAGGCGTAGTAATTTGGTCTTGCTGAACTGCATGAAGAAAAACGTATATGTCTGCATTTTAGTATGAATAGGAATAGTAACTAAGACGCTTGAATTACTGCAAAACATGCAACCTTAATTTACTAATAATGACATAAAGCAGTTCTAGTTCCATATATCCAGCCCCTTTCCTTGAACTTAGAAAATGAAAACATCTAACCAGTAATATAATCGGTGACATTTTATGATGACGCCTTATGTCATTCACCTCATCTGCTTGTAAATTGGGTCAAAATACTTGTGCACCATTTAATTGTTGCTACAACCGATCCCTGATCAACACACGAGAAAATTAGTCCATACCTATATTTATTTCCAATCTGACTCGACTTTAACTGATACGTGATATCCAGTTGCAAATTTATTCCGTCTTTGATTATAATATTTGATATATGAGATATAGCATACGAATTATCCCCTTTATTAATTGTTTTAATATAATAAATGAGTGTATGGAGCTGTTAGATACGATGGTAATTGATTGACATTAATTGGGCACATCTTGCAAATCATACGATATGCCAGAAATATTGTTAGAAAATGATCCAGTATATCAGTTTAGGTACAATCACAGTGCTAAGGAAAAATTATTACAGTATATTCAAATATTTGAATATGATGAAAATAGCTATGATTTTCTGACATTATATATGTTATAAGATATTATGACCTCTGGAGCATTGAAACTTATTGGAATGAATGATAACGTATTATGAATTACGTAACTTTTCCTGACGCGATGAATAATCATCGATTCTTATATTTGCGAAATTGTTCAAAACTCAGTATTTATCTTCAAGTATTTAAAGATGAATAATCTTTGTGTAATTCAATAAAGGTAGACTTTTCATGGGCATAACATTTTTTTTCTACTTATATTTGGGTGCAAACTTTTGGCAGCATAATTTATGACTTACCCTTTTATCCAGAAAATTTGGTTGATGTAGGTGTAAGGAAAGTGTCTAGGCTATCCAATAACTGTCTTACATAACCATGAAGAATTTGGGAGATTAAATTTTAGATCCTTCTTTTAGAACACCAAGCTTTTAAGACTATTTGTTGTAGTATTCTTTCATCCTACTGTGTTTGAAAGATATAGACCCCAGAATCACTTTTTGTTACTAGTGCTTTTGCTGTCAATATAATAAGATATGGATTATCTTTTACTTACTATTTTTATTTGATTCATTTCTATACTACAATTGAATTCTATGGATCCCTCTTGGTCACTTTATTTACTGTTGTCTCGATATTGCATTTCTGGATCTCATTTTATTAAACCTTCAGCTGACAAGCACTAATCGCATTTGAGAATCCTAATCTTAGAATTAAAATTAAAATAATTTATTACATTTACTTTCAACTCATATATAGGCCATAATATTGATGGAAAACGGTTGCATCTTTCCCGCAATATAAATTTGACCGTTATTGAAAATCATTTTCTTATGGTAATCTTACTGACTGTTAGATATAGTTAACTATGCAAACTGTGATTGGCAGGTAAGCGTAACACATAATTGATCAGATGTAACTATTAATTACTTAAAGAAGGAGACTAAATAACACACCGACACATACACACACAAATACATGCTTATATATATATATGTATATATGTATGTATGTATGTATGTATGTATGTATGTATGTATGTATGTATGTATGTATGTATGTATGTGATAGTACGGTATGTATGTATGTATGTATGTATAGTATGGTATGAATCTGACCAGAGATTGTTTTTTTCACTACAACTTGTTTGATAGGGTAAGGCCTACTCGACTGAAAAACGTTCTTAGGTATGATAAAACAAGTACCCCATACAGGCGATATAGTGGTTTTGAACGTTTCTCTTTCAACGATGTGAAAACGTAACATTTGGCAAATACGAAAAAAATAAATTTTCGGCGCTTCGATGTATTGTATTCATTGTGAGCATCTTCAGCTAATAAATGTGTTATCACTCCAATGCAAGTGTGATACAGGATGAATAACATGAAATAAATGAAGGATGAAATTCAGAAAGGGCTCGAGCAAAATAAAGAATGATACATTTAAGAAAAATACAATCTTATGGATTTATGTTAAAGGACAAAGATAACATGGTGAAAGAGAAAAATCGTTTTAAAACGGCAGCTAATAGTGTTATGAATTTTGAGATTTACGAACTCACAATGATAAGAACACGAAACAGACACCAACACAATCAGATCTCACGAGTGCGTTAACTGTAACAAATATCTCTTGAAAGCAGTTTGTGAAAAACACATAATTAATAATAAACTTTGAAAAATTTGAGAAAAGTACACCGTTTTAATGACCAACGGTGGCAGTATATTTAACTAACAGTTTTGGTATCGGTCAGACAAATAACGGGATCAACGGATTACCAAATCATCAGAATGAAAATAATGAGATATTATGTGATTTTTAGATAATGTGATACAGATGTTTGAAGGAGAAAGAAAATATTTATTGAAGGAATTATTACAAATAACTACTTTGTTAGCCGTGATCTTAGAAAGTGCTTGTCGCAATTTGACATTTTAGAACACGACAATGAAAACGGCTATATGGAATGAAGTTAACCTAAACAATATAAATATATCAAATATTCAAACATCAAGGATTAGACGATAATACGCTTTTATCCTGGATTCAAATGCATGCCAACTATTTAAAATCCTGACTTACTTGTACGACATCATTCGGCAAACAACTTCTGTATTCCTTTGGTTCCATGACTTCATACATACTCCACCCCATTGGTTGTTATAGAATACTTCCAACTTTCCCTTCCACGGGTCTGGTCCATAAGCGAGACGTATATTGTTCCTACCTGGCACAATGTTCGTCAAATGCATATTAAAGAAATCGCTCAAAGATTAGAACTAACAAAGACATAGTGAAATTATGATCTAATACCCTCTACGAAGATAAACAAAATACATCCAGTTGTAGATTTAGACTATAATTGTAAGTAATATC
This sequence comes from Unio pictorum, assembly GCA_030141615.1. Classification (NCBI taxonomy): domain Eukaryota; kingdom Metazoa; phylum Mollusca; class Bivalvia; order Unionida; family Unionidae; genus Unio; species Unio pictorum. The sequence continues at coordinate 5,193,168 of JARLTB010000203.1, read as the reverse complement.
AAGTCATCCCCCTCCCCCAAAAAAAAGAAAAAAAAAAAGAAGAAAAGAAAGACCAAAGAAAAAGGAAACAAAACCCACAATAACGAATACTTAAATGGTGGGAACAAGAAACAGCGTATCTTCAAAGAACACTGTGATAATATCCTTGAGATTCAAATAATGTGTCCCTTGCATAGGAATTGATATTAGCTTCAAAGACATCCGATTAGTTTCTCTTATGATTTTAGAATGTTACCGTACCATATGTTGCATGTATTTAGTTTCCGCTTTATGGGCAAACTTTGACATCTGTATAGATATAAACATTCTGAATGCAAACTTAAAACAAAATGTCAGCATTTTAAATTATTTTAATAGTAGTTATATAGAGTTCCTCAACGTGACTGATGCTCTACTAATTAAAAACTATTTGTTGGAATAAGTGATAAACATTTGTTTTGTCCTTCAATTCTTGTAAACTGCTGAGTATTGAAACTACCTCTAATATTCCACAAAAAAATCAACGTACCAAATTTGGTAATCATTAAAAAAATTTCAAAACCAGTTCGAAATATCAATTTCACAAGACATATGTATGTGCAAAAACATTTGTATTGCTTCCATCTTGAACACAGTATATTGGGTAGAATATCGTTGAAATGGTTTTTATCAGTCTTTGTCAACATATTCGAATATGCTGATAAATATTATAAAATCCATAATTGTTTATTTTCGTGGTGAAATAACTCATTACGCTATTGAAATGGCAGCATTCAAGATATGTCATATATATATATAATTGAATCTAAAGCAAATTAGTTAATGCTTGTTATGCTATCAAGCTCACAATTTATTAAAACTAATAAGACGTGTTAAGACCTTCAACCGTGATGGCGATTTGGCGACTCTCAATATGGGTATTTGTCTGCATCTAATTACACTCTGGTAAACTTTTATCTTGATACATTCATACATTGACTTAGGTACATAAATATAAGCAAACAATTTTGACTTAATCCCGAACTCAATTGGGAATATTTTTTATACTCATTTGCAAATGGATGGATATCAATTTGTTTAGAACTCCAAACATTTCACTCGGACCTAATTAAATATGCAACAAGTGTTTTAATGAAAAAACTGAAGACAATGTCATCATTCATGGAGAAGGATCTTCGGAATGGTCACTGTAGTACGAAGCAAGAGGCTACATTTGCACAATTTGTATTTTGAACTAGGTTAATTGCCCGTCGCAGGACCGCATTTTTTAAAGCAAAATTGAGATGACCAGCGAATTTAAAAGATAGCTTGATAATAAGAGTACAAAACAATTGCAAAAAATCGGATGCCGCTCTGAATTTCGAGCTCGCGATCTCTTATCTGACAGGTGTTACATATCGAAAGAGAAATGTGGGTGTTTATATACAAAACTAGTTAAAACTGATCTAGTGTTAATAGTAAAACTCAATATGACCATTGGTCAGAAGAAGTAGACTTATAAACGTTTTCAAGACGGCCGTAAGACAGCCGGTTTTATCATCATCATCAATTAAACATGGGAACAAATACATATTTCAAAAGGAAGAACTGCTTATATTTTAGATGTTGGTATGACCATCCGATAAGTAGAGATAGTTATGACGAAAATGTCCAATACTTGAGCGGCTGATCCGCATTATTTGAATGGATAACCAGATACATAAAGAGAACAGTGTTTTAATGAAAGTTTGCTTGTCGATATGACCATCTCTTAAGAGAAGATAGGAGTAATGGAGGCAAGATTTGCATCATGTCTGCAAAATCCATCACGCTGAATATGTATCATCGCCAAATATACATCATACGAAGTGTTTTACTGAAAACCGCATGCTATGACCATCAGTTGACAAGACACAGCAAAAAGAGTTATATGATAGTTGCAATGGAAGCGATTTTGTGTCATATCAGCACCGTTTTTATTAAGTTTCAACTCGATCTTATAAACAGCCTTATAGCGAAATCTCTTTTTGTCTCAACATTTTGAATATATAACTCGTGGTAGCAATTTTTAGGAAATTTGCACTGCATAATTAATTACAAAATAGATGTCATAAAAATATGTTTGTGTAGACCCCATCTCGATATGACCATATGCTTATAAAGGTTGACGATAACACGATTTTCAAGGTGACCACTGTAGCGGTCACGTTGGATATCTAAGGGGCACCATTTACATTTGGTACCAACAAGGCATGTGGTTAAATATTTAGAAGTAGTAGTACATGTTATTTACTACCGACACGACATCCTATAAGAACTTCTATTCACTTAACAGTACAACTAAACTTGTTTAATCCTCAGGATACGTCTCAATTTGTTACAACCATTGCTAAGGATAAAATACTGGCAGATTACATTACGCACAATGTTTGTTCCTGGGTAGAAAAAGTGTTATTTCGTAATTGCTTATGCCCAAAAAGTGGATATTTTTCCACATAAACCTTGCTTTTGTGACCAGGACAGTGATATTTTGAAATGTACAAATTTCGAACGTGACAAGGGGCGAATTTGTGTCTTTTCGTTCACGTAAAAAAGAACAAACAAAACATAATACGAATCAAACTTAACATGAAGTATTACTAAAGTAATACAAAATGACCACAAAAGATTTAGAAGTGAGTGGTTTTTCAACAAGTACAATTATACTGTAAATCACTTTCACGAATCAGCGCCTAAATATAGTCTCCCATCCTGTCCTTGGTAGCACGTTCAAGGTCGAGGATATTTATGGTCATAGGGCTCGCATTGCTCATCCATGTTTGCTTCCATATTCTCTTTGAATGTATCAAGATGACAATCAAGAATATGGACTTAGAGTGAAATCATGCATCCCATTGTGCAGTAGTTCTATACCAGAATTTATACCAGCTCCACGTAGTTTTCCTCCATGTCGTTGCTCAGGAAGCCCCGAACATCTGCGACAATTCTGTTCAAAGCCGCTTTCTCCTTACTAGTGAGCATCTTGGGGAATTCACTGCACCTCAGTATCTTCTTTACCTGTGATCCGACGAAGACACCGGCTGAGGACATTGCCTCAGACAGCGTAGGGATATGTCGTAAGTCATGAAGGTACTTGAAGGCTACGGACTACTTATCTAGAACTCTGACACATTATTTCTTAAGGCCCAGTTTGATGTGAAGTGATGGCTTCAGCACCTTCCAATGGGTCCCACTTGATGTTGTTCCACCCCACCAAGACCTTTGTCCGCTCTGGCCAGTCCGCTCTTTGGTAGCGAGTCTTGGTGTTATTGTTGTATCAGAGGCAAATATAGCAGGGACAGTTGGTAAAACCGTCTCGGAGACCCATCAGGAATGCCACCATTTTAAAGTTTCCGATGACCTCCTAGCCGTACGCTTCATACTTTAAGGCTTGAAGCAAGGTCTTGATGCTGTTGCAATCCTTTATGAGGTGCAATGCGTCTGTCAGGGGAAGAGACCTGTACTTGTTCCCATTATGGAACCAACACGGCTTTGATGCTCCTGGATGAGCTGTCAATGAAGAGGTGCCACTCATTATGCTTTCTGTGATTATGATTGCCTCGAACAGACTGGTGACTTTGTGGCAAATAAAGAGAAAATCTGGACGAGTGAAAAAGATGGAACAATCTTGTTGACACTTCCTCTGATCCACGACTTACACACTTTCATCCAACAAGTCCCACTGCTTGAGCCATGACATGAAAAGCTCGGCATTAGACTTGGTGAGAACAAGAGCTCTGATCAAGTCGTTGAGGTGTTTTTGGTTGGGGTAGTTTGGGTTTCTCTCCTCAGCTCCACCTCTGAAATTGTCACCTGGATCTACAACGTATTCCTCGCTCTGTGACTTGCTGCTTTTTTCTAAAGACTGCTGCCCTCTCTCAGGGCATTGCCGCACTGGGTCGATGGATTAAGGATTGTCCGGATACGTGATTGAGGTACTTTCTTACAGTGCGATGTTTAGAAGGGTCCACCGTGCAGAAGTTGCAGTTGCTTGAGTAATCAATGGGTTCTCCCCAAATTCTTGAGATAGCGAACTTCATGGCTCTCTTTAACCTCTGTATTATCATACAAAAATTCATTTATTTCACCCATGACTGATGTGTAAAAGATTATTATAACATTTTTCGTATGCGATATTTTTTTAAATGCCTTCGACAATTGTAAAACAATTTCAAATTAAAACAATTTACAATTTTGAAATTTAGCCACGTTTATAGCATAAAATTCCAATCAACAATTGTTCATTTTACGTTCCAGAGCTTTGTGCAGTGCTCTCAAGTGAAATAAGGTACCGAGGGTTTGTCTTGATCCTCGAAAGAGACCGAATCATGCCTTGTATGCGTCGCACATTTTAGCAGATATTTCCACGAAATATTTTGTTTCTCTTGTGTTGATAAATTGGCCGTATACATAGAAACAACATGCGTCTGCCGGAGTTATGCTGTCTCTTGATGTCGTCACAGAAATATGCAGATAACTATCGTCTTAGACAGCTGGAACTAAACTGAACTGGTGGGCTTAAGGCCCCAGTATTTATACTATTATTCATAATACTGGAATGTTCAAGAACGTTCTAGACGTTACTCCAGCTTTACTCAGCACTGTGTCTATCTAAATTGTTCTTGAAAATATGTCAATTTCAAAATATCACTGTGCTGGTCATTGAAGCAAAGTTTATGTGAAATATTAGCCATTTGCTTTACTTCTGAGGCATAAGCAATTATGACATAACACTTACTACCCAGGAATAAAAACAAGTTGTTTTAAACACACTTTCAAAGTCATGTTGTTGTATCTTAAAAATACGAGATGTGTTTACAAAATTAAATCCTAACTACATAAGGCGAACAATTTGGGGGTAAGTATGGATAAAAATATATACTGTTAATATACACTGCTACTATAAAGTGAAGTCACGTATGTAAATATCATTCATCGCCGTTATTTTTATGGTCGACACACGCATATATATATATATATATATATATATATATATATATATATATATATATATATATATATATATATATATATATATATATACACACACACACACACACACATTGGACTCTTTCCTCCGCACGTACACTCGTCAAACACACTTTTTAAAGTCATGTTGTTGTATCTTAAAAGTACGAGATAGGTTTACAGAATTAAATCCTAGCTACATAAGGCGAACATTTTCGTGGACAGTATGGATAAAAATATATACTGTTAATATACACTGCTACTATGAAGTGAAGTCACGTATGTGAATATCATGCATCGCCGTTATTTTGTATGGTACACACACACACACACACACACACACACACACACACACACATATATATATATATATATATATATATATATATATATATATATATATATATAAAGAGTCCAATGTGAATATATATATATATATATATATATATATATATATATATATATATATATATATATATATATATATATATATATATAAAGAGTCCAATGTGAATATATATATATATATATATATATATATTCACATTGGACTCTTTCCTCCGCACGTACACTCGCCCATACATATTGAACCCAAATAGTCAACATGCGTGCAGTATGAATTTGATCCCTAATAGATGGGTGGTGTATTTAATGGTGCCCATACTCATGCATGAATAACATAAGTTGTTTTTATTCTCATTTTATGTACATATTTGAAATCACATGTAATACTGAGTATGGAAGAAGTAAATAATGTGGACGTTTCTGATCACATATGGAATACTACTACAGAGCAAATTTCCAGAATATTATAAAATGTTTGACAATTACGTTTTTGGTTTGGAATGGTATACACTTTGCTAAACATAGATCTCAGATTGCATACCTGAGTAGTGACAGCAAATATAAACACTGTTACTAATTATCTTGTTTATTAGCTTAGATTTTTGCAAATGGATTCAGCTTATAATAAGTAACATTTGTAACATTTTCATCTACGTTTTCCCTGTTTTCTCTTGGTATTAATATTAGCCAGAGTGCTATGTTGTAAAGAGTGTTACGTTTGCTGTCTTTTTTTATCATTTTAATTATCTGGTATTATAGCATAGTAATCTGTATAAGGTAACTGTCAGAATGTTTTTTTCCTGAATCGTTCTTGGAGAAAATGTGTTATCGAACCGAGAAGCCATAAACCTGATTCTGATATATTTTATTGGCAAATTGTTTTTGTTCAGTCCATGATATGTTATTGTTTATAACACTCCCACCCATCCATCCGCAAAACACGGAAAGAACAAAAAAAGTACTATGTCATGACAGAACATTTGTAAAAAAAAATATAACATTACATATTAAACAAAGTTTATCTCCATTAAGAAATAAGTAATATTTTAGTTTGATCAGTATTAACAACAAAGGCGTTGCTCGTAACATATTTTCCTATTTATTTAGAGCCGCCTATAAAGACATTTCATCTCCATGCTTTGTTTTTGGATATTTGATGTTGCTGTCTAGTCTACGTAGAGGTCAGTAAATGAAATTGAGCCCAGTAAAATAGGCATGCCATTAATGATAAACTGAAATGTTAATTCACTCATAATTGCGCCATGTCGAACTATATAACTAATTGTTCTGTATTCACCCAGAACATCATTTATATAAGCTTGTTTTGGTCTTTCATTTAGGTATGACGTCAACCATATAGTTGTGTTATTATCCCATTAGAAAATTGTAAGTTTGCGCTAAAGGATTTTATGATCCACCACGTCAAAGCATTCCTGAAATCTGTAAGTACGTATCCTATTAATCTTCCTTGATGTTATGGTTGAAGATATTTATCATATACGGAGAGCAAGACAATCTCACATGAATGTTTTTGCCAAAAGCATCATTAAATGAAAAGTGTATGATAGGATATTACAACTGTAATAATTGTCTTACAGATGACATTATCTGTGATCGATAAACAATACTTGCACACAGTTCTAAATCCCTTGATCCTAAAATGTGCTTATAATAGTTCGGTTTCAAGAGGTTTTGAGATAAAGACATATACATATTTAATAGTATAGCTACATTGCAGGCCAAATATATATTTCAACGAATCTTGTGAAGCCGTGATTTAAAAGATAATCTGTCCTAGGTTATATTTGTAATACCAGCTATACGTGTTTAAAACTCAACATCATTTGTACGGAAAGCTTTCTAAACAGCAGCAATGATAATGTAAAGATGTCATATTACTTCTACCTTTTAACGAAAGTTTTCTTGTCATTGGATTGGCCATTGATGGCCTCAGTCTCGGCCCTTGACCTTTCTTACAAATTATATCACGGGTTTTTGTATTCCTTGTTCTGAATGTTTCTTCTTATTTCAAGATATTGTTACTTAGAAATAATTTATATATCGTGCAATACATTTGGAAAAACATCAATACGTTAGTGGCTTACCAAGAGATATCGAAGTACATCTGACACCAGCATCTTCTGAATGAGAACACGAAGTATAACCCCAGATGTAGCCTGTTTGACATTCAAATATGGATTGCTCATTGCCATTGCAATATGGATAAACGTTTGACGATAGCACCGATCCCTGCCCGAACCATGCATTCGAATATGCTGTTGATGATGAAACCCTGTTCAGAATGAATTGAAGTTTTAAAACAGATTCATCAATTACCATATATTTTCATTGCTAGCGACGTTAAATGAATACCTACTTACAAAATGACAATAGGTAATCATGGGAACATCTGATATTAAGATATATAAATTAATTAACAATCTCTAGATTATCATCTCACAGAATATTAAGAAGAGCTTCAAAGTATCAGATATTATGACATAAATGTCAGTAGAACATGAAGATGTTTAATGTTATCTGTGTTCTGTTCCATGTCGGGTTTCAATTACTCCTTCAATATCACACTCCGTCTTCCCTCCATGTCCCTTTGTGTCTAAGACTGTGAGACCCTGATGAAGCCATGAATGATCTCCTCTACCAGTATGTGACCCAGTAGTGAATCACTAACTTTTGTATTTGAATGGTGGAGAGGCTTCAGGTAAAACAAAAGTTGTGAACAGGTTTAATAATGTCACTGACTTTGTTGTGTTACAACACATAAAAAACATGAGATAAACTAGGCAAGATGAAGACCAAACTTATCACGTTTTCTTCAGATGGTTGGGTGATTCCATTTGGGATGCAAAGGAAATAAATACATTCCACGTGTTACAAAACGGAAAGCAATATATATTGTTCCCGTTGAGATGTTAAAGGCTGTGTTTTAACGTGGCTGAGTATGAGGTTATGCTGTGTGATTATGTACGTCGATCCAGATTAACCAGTTCCAATTGCTGGCTAAGCTCCACACAACTCGCTCGCCATCCCTACCAATGTTTATGAAGAAGTTTGGGATGATTATCGTAACAAATTACTAGCCGATTTGACGAATGAATGTGCAAAGGTTTATAAAATCGGAGCAAGTAAAGTGAGAAGATAAGTGAATTTGTCCCGTTTATATTTGGACCAGTTGATATTCATAGTCAAAATATCCTTTTGAAAATACTGGAAAAGGTTGATGGTGACACTCAAGCTGGCTCTCAACTTAATAGTTCATATTAAAGTGTGTAAATTTCAAGTTCACCGGTGGATATTAAACCCAGTGATATATCGCCGTTGTGCCTGGGACAGGAAATGACAGTTCATATTTCACAAGTTATTAACGATAATTCACGATGACGTCGAATGTTCTAATCTTTCATATCTCGCCGTATCTCGAGTCGATTACGTTGAACGACTGCCACGATAAGTCCATGACGCAGCTTCACCAGGCACCAAATAACGTACGTTCTGAAAAGAGTGCAGAAAATTCGAAACAAAATAGCAAACAATAGGATCTTAAAGACTTTGTGACGAAACAAGGTACAACGCGTTAACACTGTCTTGTGATATCCCCGTGAAATGCATCCTCTAGCTGACGCAGCAGCAAAACTGCATGCAATGTAACGTCAGATGTTATATGATTACTTCGCTGGTGATTATAGAAACTTTATGACTGATAAATGATAATCAGCGAAGTGACGTCTTTCAAGTGAAACCAACGTCAAGGCGCTAAATGCCATGTGGCTGCATAACCGTTTGCAGTGGTTACTGTGTATCGGCTGGTGTCACATGCATTTCTACACGAACAAATCCAAGTTGGTGTGCTGTTGCTACAAGGTAACAAATCGCCGGCGCATTTCTGCGACGAGACACGTACGAATTTGTGTGGTAGGATCAGTAGCAGTGCTTGCAGCGCCGTCTAATATTGCTTTGAGATTACCAGTACAGGCAGCAACTTACAATGTTACGATATTATCGACAGCCTTAGCAGGTTTCGTTGCGATTGCGATCATTCTACAACGCTGCTATGACCTCATCAATACTTGATACCCATTCTCATGACGGTGATGTCAACATAATAGTTCCTCGATGGTACATTTAAATCGTTCAGTGATGGCTTTATGTATCAACACCAACATGTCTCCGACCAATCTGAATCCCATTATTATTATTATTATTATTATTATTATTATTATTATTATTATTATTATAGACACACATGTCATCTTCAGTTGTGTATATAAATATTTTTACTATCAACCAAATATACTGATCAATTTTAATTATGTAGTATCAAGCAGTCCCAACGAGCGCTTAGATGTCACACGACATTCTAGGTGGCTCGGAGACGATTGCAGATATAAACACCACTCCACAAGAACATATCTAACATTAACTGATTCATTCGTCAAAGTTCACTATAAATGTATATTTTCATTTTGATTGACTCCCCAAGTAATGTAGGAAACGACTTGTCACTAGCGGGGCTTGAACATGCAATGTACGTCTCTGTATAAGAGTTCCTTCGGTGATTTAACCAGGAATTAACACTGCATTCATATAACCTGAATTTATAAAATTAACCTAAATGTATAAAGGTGAGTTATACGTACAATACATACATTATACAATACATTATGAAACTAAACCAAGTTTATTTTGGGTTCGCCCATCCTCTGTGGTTTAATTGTATGCCGGCAATATGCTAGCACACCGGAGAATAAATCTGAACAAGGGCAATTTGATCTAACACTGAATTCCTCCTTGACATTATACACACACATACTTGATAATGAGATCCCACTAGCCATGTGTACTGAGCCAGACTTTGTAACATGATCACAGCCAGCATATTTCAAAGTAGACTGGATCAATAAGAATCTTCTGATTTGTTTTTTTTTATACCATCGAGTTTATTTCTACTAAGGCTCGTTCGCTAATTGTGAGGCTACCTCCCGAGTTTTAAAACCATCATACACTAGAATTTCTAAAATATGTTTTATTTTGTTATTTGCAGCACGGCACTATTTTGCCACGCAAGTAATTGACATAAAAAGGCTTTCCATGCCCCATGTTTTTTTAACCTGGTATACCAAGTTCACATACGCCTAAAGAATGCTATCGATATTATGCATATAAGCAAATTTCGATAAGCAATCTATACTAAAGTCCAAAAGCCAAATGCATCGTATTTATGAAATAAGAATCTGTATAGACTGAATCAGCAAATTCATCAGGTTATGTACCCCATGAGGCATAAATGCAAAGTTTTCCGTTTTCATGTCATCGATAAATGCAAGAATGTATCTGCCTCGCTGTTCATTGATAGGTGGTAGAGGCACATTGCTGACCGCATTATGTTGTCGTTTCCCATTTGGAGCCTTGCGAATTGTTTCTTTCCAATTGTATGCATTATTACAATAATGTTTTAAATAGCTGTCAGCATGCGGCGACAGTATTGAAAATGATGCAACTCGGAAGAGCAGCATTGGGTGGGGAAAACACCTAAATGTTTTATTTCGCAGTTTGATTGGGGTGGAGAACGTATATATTGAAATACACTGATTTCCTTGTTGCGGTTTAGTGTTTGCATGCTGACCATCAACAATTGACCGGACAATAATCCTTTCCAGTCGTATCCTTCCTTTCGTCAAAATAAACATACAAATAATTTTTGTACTGGGCCCTCCACCTCTTTGCTGCTAAAACCATAATGATTATTAAACGTTTAATTAGTTATACAGAGGACCATCCTTCATGTGTGATATTGTGCTCATACTAATTTGATTATTTGAACACACGACCATAATTGTTTGCTAAAGTATATTGTTGGTAAGTATAATAACTCTGGTACGTTTGGAAAAAAGTGTACAACACATGTTTTACACAAGCAGAGTACAGTAACATAATAATGCACGTGGCTTTCTGTAACAGAAAATGTTACTCACTTAAATCTCATGTGATCATTATATTGCCAAATATTTCCTTGTTTGACAGTTTATCAATATTTGTTTTATTTATCGCAATATCATCAGCATTCATAATTCAATATTGCAATAACTGTTGATTTCATCATTATTCTAACTCGATTAATGACATGTTTGTTTATCCATACGTAATTGTAACTGGCCCTAACATATCTTGTTCCCTACGTTATTCTTTAAGTGTGGCATTTGAATGTTAGGGTATGTGCTGATCTAATAGTAGGTTCTATTAATTAATTAATTGTGCATTGGCGATATAAACTTTGATGAATTAGCACTACAACTACTTTATTATGCTCGGTTGATGGTATAAGACTCAGTTTACACCTCCATACGCAAGAAAAATAACAGTTACTAATGTAGTTACAGTTGAAATTCAAGACTTTATGAGCAAGTAAAACGAATTGTTATTTATTCGTTAAAATGGGTAAGGCATTTTAGGCACCTTGTTTGGCTTAATATAAACTCCGTTATAAGGTTAGTACATTATTTGTTTATTGCTTGTTTGAATATGTTCGTTGTTAACTTTAGCATACTTTAAAGTTCAATTTAATGTTAAAGACATTGTAAAGTGTTGTGAATATTTAATTTGTATATTAGTTATCTATATTCTATTTTATTTCATTATAGTCTATTTTAATATAAAATGATTTGTTGGACTTGACCTTGTCCAAATTTGAATTGAATTAATTTCTGCTTCACTCAAGTTGACTTTTTATTTTATTATGTTACGTGCTTAGGCTCGAATAAGCAGCAACATAGAAATAAGTGAAAATAACAAGCTTGTAAAAATTTAACAAACAATTTATTACAAATATTTTCATAAAAGAAAATAAATAAACTTGCGGGTTTAGAGAATCAAGTCCAAAAATTAATCCAAAAAGAATTCACAATATAATACACTAGTGGAATTGCAAGAGTCCTGATAATAAAATGTGCTAATAGTTCCCGGTTCGAATCTTGACGATGTAATCCAATATGGACGACGATGTCACGTGATGAAGTCAGTTTTAGTTTAATAATAATTAAAATGAGCACAAGTAATTTCTAGATAAATAACACAATACATTCCTCTTGATCCGAAACGAATAATTTACACTCAAACAATAAAACACACATGTTTGTATTCCAAAGCCCAGACTAACTACCGAAACATTAGCGTCTAAAACATAGCTATGTACTGATTCTCTCGTAAACGAGAAGGGGTCACGTGATTTTCTAGAAGGTCACAGAACGAACTCATGCTCACAAAGTCACGTATACCGTATAATCTAGAAAGATGTCCTTGGAATCAACCAATCATTTTTAAAATAAAGCTCTAATGTCCTTGGAATCAACCAATCATTTTAGAAGCTTGTTTACACTCTGAAGCAAGGTCAGAAAAATGAGTTTAACATCTGTTGTTTACTTGTAGAGTGTATAGGTCATCCATTTCTAGAAAATCTCTCCCAACTAACGAATTTTAAACCCAAAATGTCAAATTTTGAATCTGACAAACAAAATTAAATGATTTAAATCAAATCTACGTAACACCTTCCCCCATAAAATAAATAGAAAGGTTTATATGATAAAACGTTCTTCTTATCACAAACTAATTTCCATCTAAGGTTAAAAAAACTCGTATAAATTATACAGTGTATATGATATAATATATTTATATACGGGAAAGAGCGTCTGCAATTAAATTATCTTTTCCTTTGATGTGCCGGATGTCAAGATTATATTCCTGCAATAACAAACTCCACCTTAGTAACCTTTGATTTTTGTTTTTCATCTTGCCGATGAAAGTAAGGGAGTTGTGGTCACTTAAAGCTATAACCGAAGAAGGAGCTAAACTTAGATAAACTTCAAAATGTTGCAATGCCAAAATCAATACCAAACATTTCTTCTCGAAAGTTGAATAATTTCTCTGGTGCTTGTTTAATTTCTTTGAAAAATAGCACACTGGATGTTCAATATCAAATTTGTCTTCTTGAATTAAAACTGCTCCAACCCCAACATCACTTGCATCTGACCCCCAAAAAACAGTAGACACACAACAGGGGCAATGAAGTAATGAGAAATTAACATGAATATCAGGACAAAACTTGAAGAAAGCAAAAGAAGACTGGTTTGGACGAAAGTGCACAGAAATAGAGAACAACCTGATAAAGAATAACAGTTAAAAGATATTCAAAATTGTGAAAGACCTCAGCAGGCAGAAGCAAGGAAGAGGCCTTACCATTCAAGACGAAAATGTAAAATGCATCACAGAAGCGAGTGATATTGCAGACAGATGGACTGAGTATTGTAAAGAACCCTACAACCATCCGTCCACAGGAGACCCAGAGGAGCTTGACGTTCCGAACTGCACAAATGATGATGATGTCCCCATCCTCAAAGACGAGGTGGAGTCAGCAACAAGAGCACTGAATAATTTGAATGCAGCTAGAGTAAACAACATCCCAGCTGAAATTATCAAGAATGGGGGATCAGCGATAGAGTTACTAACAAAAGCCTGCAACACGATCTACCAGACAGGTGAATCGCCAACACAGTGGACCCTGTCACTGATTATAACACTCCCAAAAAGGCAATCTCCAGCTGTGCTAAAATTACAGAACTATCCTTTTGATCAGTCATGCTAGAAAGGTGATGTTGAAGATCATCTTGAACAAACTGAAACCACAAGCAGAAGAGTGCGTCAATCTAATAAGCTTGCAAGTGGAGAGAAAGATTAAATAAAAAAATGCGGCTGTTGCACGTACCCAATCAAAAACTGAAGCTTCCAAAATTGAATTTCTTAACGAAAGTATAAAATAGCTTGAGTCTAAAATGTGAATATTGTTAACGAGCGTTTACTGGTTGTACGTTGCACCAGTGTTCTCGAATAAGGCCATATTGCCTTCGACCCTCATTTTTGCTCATAAATATGAGAAAAATAATCAATCATTATAAATTGCTGTTGAGTATAGACATTCCGCTAGAAAGCATGTTCACGTATCTGACCAACATGTCTGACCCTCTACTAGAATTTTTCGTTTTTAAACCATTGCATATGAATAATTATATTAATCTCACTCTTCGTCTAAATATGTTACATGCAGAATGTTTCAGGAACTACATGATAATTATAATTTATTACCTTCACTAGACGCATCGAACCCTGACTGGTAGTCCTATATTGTGATGTGTAGAGCTGACTTTATCGATTTCTACATCCAGTTGCATCTGAGCGGTGACAATCGTTGCTATATTGACCATAAAGTATTTCGATATGTTTGCTTTATTACTCTACATAATTAATATATATGACGTTTCTCATTGGTTAATATGCATTTATTGTCTCAGCACATTGGTTCAGGCGAATCAGTGCAATCCCGAGCAACCGTTGTGAAGCTGAGTTTCAATAGAATATATTTTTTTATTTTGACTCTCCAGCATGTCGTTTATTTCCGTCGGCAGTCTCAGGAATGGACGCACTTTTCACTGCTATTTGTATGTTTTTCCACCTACTTTCTTAGATAGTCAATATGCAGCGTTTAGAGTATGCCTTTTGGACTAGGTCCTTACTAATTCTGGACTAATTGCATTACAAAAATACTTCTGGATATTTGGTTAGTAACTTATTTACTCTGAGTTTGACCTAACTGCAACTTTAAACAAACTGTATGTTGAGTACCCTCCACAGTCACATACATTCGAATATACCATTTTAGGCTTGTTTACTTCCTCTGGAAACACAACGCACAAAAGAAAAATGGGTGTCAGACCAAGTGTACTCCGTTTACGTTTACCTTACAAAAGAGACAAACTAATGTACGAATATGCTAGTGCATGTAGTGCCAATTGATGTAATGAATAGATACATTGACGTGTTTGTTCTGTTTCCTCCCCTGACGTGTTTTAAAATCGAATACCCTTTGAACTGAAATTCAACCCGATACGGTTTCAATAAAGTTGAATAGGCCCGAGGAACTCCAGTGCATTTCATAAGAAGTAGCTAACGACAGCGGAAGTTACTGTGATTCAGTGTCTGCAGAACTCGAAACAGAAAGGGTACCGATTAGAATCTTACAATGGGATAAACGCGGGCAAGCAACTATAATGTGTCATTAAGAAAGGTAGCTTCTTCCATTTATCTCGGTACACAAAGACATATCTGTCTTTCTGTGGAGTAAAATAGCAAACCAATCAAGTTCAACTCATACTGAAAACAACATCGTCCTTTTAGAATGCATTGGTCAGTTTATGGTTTTACAAAGATAGCAATACAGCATCATACATATATTCATTAAGTATGTTATGTATCGTTCCAAGTTAAACGGAATGCATGTAGAAAAGTGTACATATAGAGATGGTATTTTATTTTATTTATTTTATATGCAATATTACGTTTCTGCAATACACAGTGTAAACAAATACAACAGTACACAACTTACCAATAACCGAGAGAGCGACAAAGAACGCTTGCATCTTGCTGATCCCAGTTATCATCACACATGGTGTGCCACTGATTGCTGAAATTAATCTCTATTCTGCCTTCGTATTCAGCCTGTCCACCCACCAGTCGAACGGAATGCTGTGAATCTTTCTCAATGTCTATAAAAGCCGAAAGTGAGATATACTACTAGATGTCTGATTTCATGTCTTCAAGACAAATTCTAAAACTGGGTTTGCATATATTAATCAATACCTTTCAAATGAACAAATAATGCTAAGGCTACTTTTGTCTGGTTACAGTTATTGGCAAATATTTTTTCATCACTGGTATCAAGATCTAAAAATGCACCGAGTCGTGTCAGTGGCGTGGTGACCTTGATAGTCCAGCAACTGCAGAGAATAGGTAAGCAGGCTAAATGGGGACCCAATTAATTCAAGCAACGTTTGCTGAATTGGGATTAGACAACACAGTGAATTTGTGATGAAGCGTTGATTGCTTGATACACTGCTACTTCCACTATATTCTATATATTCCTAGCAACATCGAAATTGATATCTGACTCAACTAATTTTAAGTGTCTTCATAGTTCAAAGTTGATCTGCTTCCAATATTTGAATGTTGTTCCTTTGTGTACTTGAACTCGACGTTTTTTTATTGTTGTTTTACTTTTTGATTTTGTTTCTTGTATTAAATTGTAGGTCATATACAGCAGTTAATAGTTCAATTCACCTTGTATGATCTCTAAATTATCTATGACTTCTAACATTGTTATGATAATGACTAAAGTGTACAATGCAAGCTTTCCGAGTCAATTATAACTTGGTAGATAATGATCCTGATTGTTGTCACGATATCTGGTCTGGTATATGTGATATTTTGATTTGAATATTAAAACCTAGTGGGTTCAAGAATATATCAAATAATGTATAGAGTGGCAAATAGTGACCTCGTGGAGACGCTTCACTGCTATAAAGACTATCATATACAATGTATAGCAACATATATGGATGTTTACAGCATGCAAATAGAAGTCTATATGCAGTTTGAAAAATAAATATGTTGTGAGATGCTATTCTTTTTTCACGGTAATTGTTACAAGCACATGTGCCATCGGTAATGTCAACCACGTCAGACCTAATTACCGCTTAACAATACACAGGCCAAAGATACTTTGTGAACTGTTAGATGTAAAGGTCAAAAGATTTATTTTAACTTCCCGGATTCTGCAAAGTTTACAGAGCTTTTTAGATTTGTTAAATCTAGTGTTGATATACTGAGAACCTCCAATGCAGATTATATGTATTTGAAAGGTATGTGACTACAAATCGACTTTGCTCTTCAAAACCTCCCAAACTCGGACGAATTCAAGCTTTCGCACATAGCACATAGAAAGTCATTATTTACTTTTAATATAAAACTTATGATATTAAATAAATTGCCTTATTCGTGCTCCATTATACAGTGACATGGTTATAAAACAGATGCTGATGAAGTAAAACATATACAAGTTTCATAGTATGCCAAATGTTCACAATTAAACATAATCGTTTAGTCCCGCATTGCCCTTTTAAAATTAAAATAATAAAATACAAACAATTACGTACGTGTACAAGACATTGCTATATCGGTGTAAGGGCAGCTTTCTGTACTATTTACTTCAAAGGTGCAGAACTGTGATCCATCGTAGCACCGGGTCGAAAGGAAAATAAAAGAGCCAGGCTGCTGATCAAAGACAGTATCCTTAATTACTCTTCCGTAGACGTTTCTGAATGAATGAAAATTAACATTATCGCCTAGGTCAGATATGAATGGACTTTTAGCAATATAATTTAAAATAGATTTATAATTGTATGAAGGTGCATCAAGAATGGTACATAGCTACAATCTATATTCGAACACTTGTAAATATGTACTTTTGCTCATAAGTACATATTTATGTCTGCACAAATATTTACTTATGTATATAAGTAGTATATATGGGCATATCAAACACATGTACAGGATAATAACAAAATAGTTAAATGGAAAGAAAATAATATCTAAACAGAAATGGTATAAATGTATAGAAGTACGAACTATTTTGAAATCCTTGCAAACATTCCATGTCTTTTCAATTTGGAAGAAGAAGAAGAAGAAGAAGAAGAAGAAGAAGAAGAAGAAGAAGAAGAAGAAGAAGAAGAGTTATAGTGCTGTATCGCCCACTAGGGGCATGCAACACTATTTTAAGTTTCCAGCAAAGCTGGATATTTAATTACTTCTGGGGAGAGGAATGGTGCCGCTTCCCCCAGGCATTTATGTACTTAAGGAGTACTATTTAATTAGGTCGGGGTAGCTATTAAGTAACCACCGACTTGAATGGAGGACCCTGGTTGAGTGGGAATAGACCCTACACACACTCAACCCTAACAGCCAATTAGGTGTGTTAATGATGTACAATAGCACACATGGAGTGTATGTGGATGTGTGTGTGTCTTCATATTCTGAGTCCTAAGAGAGACGATAATGACAGCGTCAATTGGTGGATGAGGTGGTGGTGATGATTAGGTAATAAATAAGAAGAAGAAAAATAGGAGGCATTCCTCCTGAATAAAACATTTTCATGCCAATGTTTTCATCGAAACCATTTGATTAAGCACTGATATGTCGTTATGTTTACGTTACTTATTTGGTTATCACAAAATCACCTTTGTAACTTAGAAATTGCAAGTTACATGCCACGTTTAAAAAAACATACATGTGCACTCCCGAGTTGCTAATAAGTATGTGTGCAAACCGTACGTGTGCAGAAATGCAAACTGAGTGCTAATTGTGTACGCCAGAATAGAGTTCTATACTACATTTTGTGAATGGTATAAAGGCATATGTATATGAATGCAAGGCTTCATCACTCTAGAGGTAAACATTGAATGGGATAATTCATACTGCCATCGATAGAGAAGATAACATTCTGTTTTTGTAAAATATATTTATGTATCTCCACGTTTCCATTTCAAACCTACATCCAAAACTCTTAGTTGCTCAGTTAATGGCAATTGACAATTCTCTGTATGCAATTGTATTTTTCTGACCATCAAATATGTATATTGAAGGACCTAATACTTTCTACGCTGTGACATAGAAGCTTAGTCCCTTCGGGTGTACTGATGAACTTTCTATGCCTGCTTCAACTGCATGTATAATGATATTTCTAATGTTGTGTATATTTAATTTAATCGTTTGTCCGTTAATTTCAAACAATAGAGTTCAGTTCTGTTTGACCTGATTGACTTTTTTATTTCATTGATATAGCAAACAAAAATAGTTTTATTATTCTACGCATAAAATATACATTGTATCTTGTTGCTGACCTTGTTACAAAATCAGTGGCAGTTTGATAAACAACTATGTTTTTAATTTTTGTATTATTCTTTTCAGAGTAAGATTCATTAGGTTGAGTCAAGGTCATACCTAGACTACGTAACATCAAGCATATGTGTGAATTGATCAACAAACTTCTATCTTTTCCAAACAAATGAACTCTGGGACCCCAGCCTGAACTCTGTTGTGCATTTGTGCTATCCTTATAACTGATGTTATGATACGAATTATGTCAGTCATGCTTTAACACTTGAGAAAACTTGTTGATTTATGTTGTGTCCAGTTTGGGCGGAATTTTATTTCTTTCACAAATTATTGGTTTTCAAGTGATTGTTTGCTCTGGAAACAAAAAAGAGCTCTGATAATCCTTGGATAAACACTTTTCTTGAAATTTATACGAAATTATAAAAACTGAAATAATATTTTATGTGATTCAACAAGAGACAGTTGACACATCTGCGCTTTAAAGGATATTACAGACGTTATCGCCTTCAATCTTGGATTTTCAACGAGATTTGAACTGTGACTCACTTAGATCTTTTCATTAAGAGAACTTGTGGTTTTCAATTCTTGGATTATTTTCAGATGTAGTTCGTAAAACCGTAAATTCTTTTTCTCTTTTTTTTCCACTTCTTATTCTAGAGCAATAATTTTTTTGTTAAATTTTACAAAACTTCTTGCCTTCACTAATTTCTGTTACTTATTTTAAGAGCACAGACTTTTAAGTGTATATATAGGTATCGTGTTCAACCACTGATTCATGCGCAAAGGATCTGCATTGAAAAATCCAGTTTCCTCGAGTTCCTTGGCCGTGGAATTTACCATAAACAGGGTACTTATGGAGTAACTTCTCTCTTGGTTTTTGTTCTTCAGAATACAGACGCGATTTGTAAGAAAGCACTTTACAGATGCAATCGTCAAAGTTATAGATCTTTCAAGGGGAGTCAGTCTCTGTGGTGTTTAGTGTAAGGACAACAAAACTGTGGTCTATGGTGATTTTGTCCCAGGAGACAGTAGATTTCCTTATGGTGAGGTGCTAAAGGTAAGGAGCATCGGATGTGAGGGAAAGAAAGGTTTCTCGACGGGTCCACTCTGGACCATGGGTTGCTGCTCTTCGAACACTCGAACAGATGTGGAATTCAAAATATATCGTAATCGTTAACTCGGCGTCACGACATTCATACCATCATACGTTCCATTTTTGTATCAATCTAATTCAATATCATAATATGGGCGAAAATTAACTCCATATGTTTCGTACTTGTCAATGAACCACACACTGTTCATATATGTGAATACATTTATATATTGATCATTCCCGATGATAAATTCATTTGATAATCATAATTCTTTTTAAGATCCATACATTGATTATACCTGTTGTATGTCCTCTTATAATTCTTCTTCTCGGAATTGTAAACGTCTGATATTGTTTATTGTACACATTTTGTACTACCATTTTCTTTGCATTACATATAGGCATACATCTATTCGTTTCAGCTGCTGAAGAAATAATTTCACTAACATCGTAACATCCTAGACGTGATTCCAGTCCTTCGTATGTGTCTATTGGTTGATACAAGTTTCTTATATTAGACTTCGGGACTCTTGGGTCAGTATGACTGTTTTGCTATTAAGCTCGACGATAGGGGATGCATTTCCGCCCGTACAAACATACATATATTTTGTTTTGCTTAGGTTTGGTGAGTTATGGTACAGCAACCTAAATGTGTTATCTAGTGCTGAGATAATTGGATAATGAACCCTACCCACGTACACGTTACAATAACGGACCTGGACTGATTCGATCTTAGGTAATGACTGGTAACCAACGGGGCACAGTTACTCCTACGTATTGAAAGTACATACGGCTCTACGGACGTAAATGCTATCAAATTCCCTTAACCCTTAGAACTATACATAATATAGATCATTGGCCGTCCTATTAATATAGAATGTGAATGTTCCTATGACTATTTCTATATTATTCTTTTTCTGACATCTTTGAACAATATGTGTTATCGTTGGGTCATGTCTCAACCGAGTTCGGAATGAGACACTTACATTATGCAACGCCTTTTTCCCTACCCGCTACCACCTTTATTACATTCTTCATAACTTAGAATGTTAGTATATTTACAAGGATCTGGACCACAACTTACATACTGTTTAGGTGGATAATCTCACTATCTGCACAGCAAATCTGCATAGTGCAAAAAAAAAAAAAACAGATTTATGCATGCAACATGCAATGACGATCACCATTCGGTGTATCTCTAGCATCTCAGTATCTGGTTCGTGGGTCATAATTTTCAAATTATTCCAGCATTTACCCCGGAAAGACGCACGCATACAAATATATTGATGCAATTGACATTCGCCCCTGGTCAATCTTTAATCCAGCAACACCCGACACCAGCCCTATTTAAATATAGCTTTAAAATTATCAAATTGGACTGTAAATACATTTACTGGACAGAAAAACAAAAATGGACATACCTGACTGACATTTTAGTTTAGCCGTGGAGGTAGTACTTACAATCAGATACTTACCAAGACAGATTCAAATGGTAACCGCAAAGATACGCTTTTCACAAACACAGACTTACGATTCTCTGTCTTTCGTCTTTTCTCACAATACAGGTTAAATTGTATCGCATTTGTCTTTTCATGTATTTTATTAAAAGCAAAATTATATTTGATGTTTAAATGTTAACAAATATGAGCGTAAATTAAATAGGCTTCTGATTTAAGGCTGTTAAAATATTGTTAGAATATTACATGGAAAACATATTTGTCTCCAAACATAAATACAAGCTTTAATTGCTTCACATTATTTTAAGTTGAAGTTTAAGAATTGTCATATTTAATACGTTCCTCTTTATTAAATCAATATTTAAACGAACATTTTTATAAATATTGAGGTAAGCTTATGGACATCTTGAAATTTTCGATATGTTTTTACAACTGGATGTCTTTGTTTTGATATTATGTTTTAAATAGCAGCCATTATACAAATCACGTTATAGTTAAACACACCAACAATATAATAATTCTACAATTCAATAATACATCATGAAATAAGACAATTTCTTACTGCATACCCATTTATATTGTTTGAAATTAACTGGCAAAATAGTGTGGCTTCTCTGTCAGTCCATACATCGGTACATACTCTGTACCATCTGTAATCCATGTTGTTCTGTAACAGGAGCTTCCCTTCCCAGTTATGAGCACCGCCCACGAGTTTACCATTTAGATTTCCTAAGATTAACAAAAACATACAAAGAATAATTCATACTACATGTTTATGAGATATCGATGACGTTACCCAACATTTTGTTAGTGCATTCAGACAGATACTATAAGATGTTTCAAAGGATGCACGTGAGTTTACCTGCAGGCTTTCGGGTAATGCTAAGTTAGAACTTATACATTATTTAATATCATGTCATTAATCAACAGAATGTCAACCAACTGTATATTTCATTTTCTCGGTTATTTGTCTCGTACAGTTTATCCATCAAGATTGACATCTCATAACCTATAAAACTGTATATATAGATCAAGTAACGCCACAGTTTGTTTTAAAAAATATCAATGATCATCATGTGACGTTGACGATGTTGTGATTATATTATCATAGCTTCATATGTTATATAGACACATGGTGTTAAACTTCAGAAACTGTTGATGCAACAATCCTTCATTTCTGCCGTACCGTCTCTGACGTGGCTATCAAAAAAGCGTGTGGCAATAAAACCTGGAACACGGCAATGACAATATATTAGAGCAACATGGAAATAGTAAAAATAAATAATGCATATAGAATTGCTTATACATCCCCAATAGGGAAATGGAAATATTGAATGAAAATTATTCATATTTAATTGTTTTTTTCATTCCCAATAGGGAAAGAAGATCATTTAAAATAAAAGCTGAAAAATGTTCTGAAACAGCAAGGCTTTGTTCTGTTCATGTTGTTGTTGCTGTTATTATTATTATTATTATTATTATTATTATTATTATTAATTTTAACAATCGCTTGATAAGTCAAATTTTATTGCTTCATACTTTCATCTAGGGATATAACAGTAATAAATTTCATAAAATATTTTTACCATGCCGCTCAAAAGGAGTTAATAATAAAATTTATAAGTTTTGATTTTTCAGGAAAGCCACGCTTCATATTATTTTTAGCCGTATGTTGTAGACCTAAAAAAACAAGATTCAGGGACAAAGGTATGAATTTCAAACTAAGGGGATTAAAAATAAATATTTACTGCATATAAGAGCTTATCAGATAAATTAGGAAATACATTTGCCAGTCAGAACGAAAAGATTTGTGATATAAATCTAGATGTATACTGTCATTAAGGCGTGTACTCAGAAAACAATGGAGTATATCCAAACAATACACAATGTAATAAAACAACGACAATTATACACATGTAAAATAGTTAACAATATATTGAAATATGCATAGTTATATAAAATATAATAAAGCTAAATATATTATGAAATACGTTTACATACATAACTTAAATTGACGGCATCGATGCATTATATACCTTTAGCAAACCAAGTCAAAACAAATTACTGCCACCCTAGTGCTCCTCCAAACTAGGACCAGACGATACTATATGAGTAGAAAGAATACGAACAGACTACAAAACTTATATATTCCTTTAACATAAATAGCAGTTGGAAACAATCAATGTTAGAATGAATTTTAAGTTCCGCTAAATCATATTTGACTAAGATCATCAGCTGACCAGTTAGACAATTTCTTTGAAAACTGAACAAGACTTAACGATGATACTTAAAGAAGTCCGTCGGGTGTTGACGGCAAGTTGGGTTTATACTTTTTGCTATATATATATATATATATATATATATATATATATATATATATATATATATATATATATATATATTAAAATCTCACAATTATATTAAATATATGAGAAAACAAAAATGTCATTACATTTGAACAGGAAACAACTGAAACGACAAGATGCATATAATATAGAAAAACATATGTTACACTGCACATATGTGTCAGCCCCTCAGAGAGAACTCTGACGAATGTTTTTTTACGAAAGGGATAATAATATAACATATACTGTATCATTCTCAAAAATAAATATGGTAGATGTTTTTTTTATGGTATGTAATCTGTGTTTAATACATTAAGTGATAAAGTCGATAGAAAATCACAATGTAAACAAGATACATATAGTGTTTGGACTGATAGCTACCCAATAAGATCAGATGACATTACGAAAATTGATAATGAATTTGGAACTTGTGTATGACATACTAAGATGGCAGTTTATACTGGTGTGGGAATACATTCTATTAAATATGTCAGAATAGCCTAAGCATGTCAAAGTGAAAGGGATACATGTTGATATGTTAACTTTAATTACATTATGGTGGATCTAATAAAGGATGGAAGGTACAATAACGATGGAATAAGATGTTTAACAAATGGTGTCACTGCAGTGAAAACAAACATAAAATAAAACGTAATTCTGTAAAGTAGGTATTTGACTATTTTCTATGCTACAAGAACGTTATAAGAACATTAAAAAAAAACTCTATAACTTTCAAAATAATGTCATATTTGACGTACTTGAGAAACGTTCAACATCTAGCTCACCCAACATGCAAGTTTAGTGGATACAAAATGTACTATCATTTTAAAACTGAAAGATACATTTCATTGTTCGTTTATAACTACTCAGGATATGGCAAACATCTCTTTATTAAAGTACTCCTTAATCCGCTTTAGAAAAGGTAATATTCATACCAACAACAATGAAAATTTATTTATTTAAGCAGCGAAGTTTGGTTCGTAAGTTTAGGGAAAACAAGAAGAAAAAAACCCACATTAATGACAAAGAAAATCCGGATTGTAGATATCTTTATATTAATGACGTAGTCGACAAAACAATTAGGAAACAATTTAAGTGATAAAGATGGGTACAAATATTAAAACGTATTAGAGACATGGAATCTAATTATTTTAGGACAGACGTTACACCTTATGAGTGTATATTTAGCTTTAGTTTACAACAAATATACACATTTGGGACTTTGTTAATTGAGTCAAAACCTTTATGATGAAGCACATCCAGATATAATGTTGGTGATTTTTAGGGCTAAAAGAGTTTAGATTGTTTTGCTATTACACATTATTTTACACAAATGTAGTACATTTTCTCTAATAATTAATATTTTCGTACTGCGTACTTACATTTATCTTCAAATGGTTAACATTACAAAAGTTTTGGCCAATTGTTCAATTTGAGATATTTATACATTTCCTTCTGACTTAGCACGCACGCACGAACGCACGCACGCGTGCGCACACACACACACACGAAATAGTTATACGGCTAATATTTAGGTACTTTGGTTTGATCTTTATACACCACAAAACTTAGCAATGACTATAATGTCGAATCTTCTGATCAATTGAAGATCCAATGGAAAACGTTTTTGATTTATTAACACATTCACGCATTAATGCATATATTGGAAGAATGAAAGTATGTTACTTTCAAATCAGTGTGTATTTGCTGGTTTATTGGACCCAGTAAAAAACAATTACATTTTGACTCGGTAAGAGAACTTAGCGACAATAAAAGGTGTCTTTAGTGCATTTAATCAACTGCATTTGGTGATTGCCACTGCATGTTCTGTCTGAAAATCGAAACCAGCAGAGCAATTTGGTTAAATTAAATTGTGGATGATTTGAAGGAGAAATAACACAAAATAGTTGTCGTTAGAGAGAGAGCTTCAATGAAATGTAAATGTTTTTTTAATATTAATAATACATTGTAAATCGATATGCAATATTATAACTTTTTAAGTAAAACGTAATAATGTTTGAAACACAAGCTTCAGACGTTTAGGATTGCGATTCTTCTTAACAATTCCTCGACGGGCTTTGGAGTTGTTGCCGTCTCGAGTGAACTCTAGTAGGTTCTCACCGGAATTAATTTTGCTTGCAGAATCCTGAACGTATGCACCGACAATGTGAATTTACTGTATTGTGGGCTTTCTTGACGCTATTTTTCCACGATATGTAAAGTACACCATGATATATTTGTAGCATCGTATACATGATAGTAAAGAAAATGTAAACGTTTCTTATAGAGAGGACAGCTTTGTACTTATTTCCTTAAAAACAATTATGTATATTTTGCAATATTATTTGCATACTCAAGGGTGGATCTAACATTTGTATCAAAACTTCTTCATACTTACCATTTGTATTTAATCATTTCACTCCTGTCTGACAGACAAGGTCCGTCTGACTACTTTGATATAATAGACAGTATAACATATTGCGTACTTCTTCGTCTACGCCATTGTAACGGTATAGGCTGATCTTATCGTTTACACTTTTGTTATAGCTACCAATCTCAACTGTTAATGAATAACAAGCTATGTATACCAGCAATGATATACATGATTAGTTTTGTGAAAGACTTTTGAGATTTTAGAGGTAGGCTGAGAAACGAAATTTCATCCAGAAGAGACCATCTGCTAAGGAATAAGAGATTGTTTTATTTCTGAATAATTTAATTAACTGCTTTAGGGGTTTGCTAATTATCGTACACAGTGAAGCAAACTTATGAATATTGCCATCTATATCAATAATCTTTTGCACATAGTTTGCATGTTCTGACACAGTATTTGTTGCAGTATCAGAAAAACGTGTCTTTAATGCAAGGATGATGCAAATTCTGTCAGACTTGGGCTTGACAGCTTAGTGTTCTATAGTTATGTATATCGATAGCATGTGCATACATTTTATCAATGATATAGATTGTAATTCAAGCTATTGGTCATTTGTAAACGACATATTTAGATAGCTAACATTTGCCGTTGTTATTAAGTCATGCTAATTTGGTTTCTTATATCTGATTGCAAAAGAGACGGTCTAGCCTTTCTTATAAAACTTAGAATATTCTTGAAGAAAACGTTTGACCCAGATCCTGGTCGTTGAATTGTATCTTTTTTATATAAAGGTATATACACAAAATTATTCATTTGAGTTTTAAATGTAGTCTTTGGAGTTATGTATTGCTGTGTCCAGATATTATCTGAGAGGCCTTAGATATTGAAAGTATTCATTAAAATTGCAAAGTGCTTACTGACGTTTTGGACTAAAACAATATTTTTAGATTATTGAGGACTTATTAAAAGACATTCTTGATTATAGCATTGTGGTACATTAATAATATCAGTACATCAATTCATGCATAACTATTTGTACATCAGCACATTCAATATTTGGAGTATTCACAATATTATGTACGATTGCGACTTGTAATAGAACATATACGATTATTTGGGATTTATTTCAAAATGCTGTAAATTACTCTTAAATATTCATTTTATAATGTAGAGAGTTAAATTATGAGTTGCTTTAGCAAACGTTTTAATTTAGCTTCTTTATGTTACTTAGTCAAAAACTTTAGAGTCGTAACCGTTGGATCATTCATGTATTTAGTAATTCTGATATTTCTAATGTTTCTTGTATATTCTTCATTTATTTTCTTGTGATCAACGCTCATTCATCCCATACACACCTTCGTTCGCTCATCGGTTTGTATATTTCTTTCTTAAATTTATATTAATGAGGTTTCAAATGGAGTCCATTCATGACAGTCTTAGATGAAATTATTTGAAAAAGCAAATTCATCGCCAGAAATGTTTTAAAGCAATGTGAAAAATCTCATGATGTCCTTTTACGTAAATTGTTGAAACAGAAATTCTCTCTCTCTCTCTCTCTCTCTCTCTCTCTCTCTCTCTCTCTCTCTCTCTCTCTCTGTCTCTCTCTCTCTCTCTCTCTCTCTCTCTCTCTGTCTCTCTCTCTCTCTCTCTCTCTCATCTCTCTCTCTCTCTCTCTCTCTCTCTCTCTCTCTCTCATACGTACAATTCAATTTGTATCCTGGCCAGTTTTGTCTTTTTCGTAACTGATTAAACAGCAACTAAGCTTCCCTAATGCTGTTTCTGTTCTTTAATTGATGAT